>VDFB02322880.1:0-59992 GCA_007258455.2 Sequoia sempervirens
TACCGGTCTGAGGATAGAGTTAATCCTTATGATCAAGGACCAAACAAGAATTTTAGGGAATTTTTTTGCAATAGAATTAGACCATCAAAGAACAATTTCCGGGCCAAGCTAGAACAAGATGTGCCAAGACAGACTGTGCATGTTCCTCCAAATATAGAAAGTCAAGATGATGCTGGAAATTTGCGTGTAAAAATTGGTTCTGATGTAGAAGCAGGTGAATCATCAACTGGAGTACATGGTCTGGAAGGGGAAAACAATGAAGAATTACAGAGTCGACATAGCAATAGTAATGATGTTGGTTTAGACATTAAAGATGGCTATGAGGACGCATTTACGCGTGCTATAGGCCGGCCTATTTCCTCAGAGAACAATGATGCAAGAACTGGAGCTTATCCCAGACACTCTAGTTGGGGTCGAAGAAATGAAAATTTTGAAATCTCACCTGAGATACTTTCTCTGGGTTCAGGAATTACAGAGAGTGGTCGATTCAGTGGGCATATTACGCCACCAGGAAACAGGTGAAAGTCAAGTGCTTATGGTTCAGATCCCTTTTCTACTTCAAATAGTTCTTGTGAGGATGATCCAGGTGCCAAATTTTACTCTCTGAAGTTATTCACATCTTTTGAACATTATTGTGGCAGCTAAAGCAACAGTTTCTCTTAATGAACTTGTACAGGGTTTGGCCCCTTCTTATTGGGTCCTCTTGCGTCCTAGCTATTTTTGGATTCTTTAAATATTTTTGTTTGTTAACAGTCTACCATTGCACCTCTGATTTACCATTGGAACTTGTAATCTTGAGTGGCATTGACCTACTTTGGTCATTCCATCTTGATTGACTATTGAAACTTGTACTTTTGAGTCACATTGACCTACATTTGTCATTTGTGGACATTAATAGAATTCCTTTTTTCTCATATTTACCCTCGTACAAATATAAAAACTCAATATTTTTTATATCTTACGAGTTCCAGTTTGACATAACGAACATTTTATTGAAGCTACTAAACTGTGTGAGATGGAGTGTAATAATTATTTTTCAGCTACATCTAGCTTTCTTTTATGTTTGATCAACATAAAATTCAAACTAAAGTTGCAAGTGAATAGTCATGCCCAAATTCTAAAACATTTTGGTATTTTTCAGTGCATATTCCAAGCTATCATTAATGTATAGAAAGTCTCCGATTTGGGAGAAGAATTTTCTATTGACCAAAAATTAGAGGACTCTATTTGTGTTTTTGACCACATGGGTGATAAAAACTGCAGAAGCAGGATACATAATTATCTTTGTTGCGGGGGATGCCTGTTTGGCAGTTCCTCTGTTAAAATAATACCATCAATGCACCCCAATTTGAATTTCTAGATTTGGTTATTTACAAATGGACTTTGTGCTTCATTATTTTATGTATTAATGCCTGCTCCACTATGTTAGTGTTTTAATTTGTCCATTTTAGGACATCTCAAATCGGAAGGGTGTGAGGAAATTCTCTCTTCAAATTTGCAGGGGATGCTCTGTGATATAATCTACTCCTAAAATCTAAACAATAAACAAACTTGCTATTTATGCACATTATACAATTTTATTCTTTGGGGTTTTTGCATGAATATGAAATTACTTGAAAGTACATAAGACCTATATTTTTTTTATCATGGAGGTTGAAGCACAGGATTTGAAAATTTCCTATCTCACCCCCAGAGTTTTCTGTTATACAACTGAATATTAATACTAGCTTATCTATCTTATTAAATAATCTATATAAATAACGTCCAAATATATCTCTTCATTTTTTTTCATAAATTCATTTTTATTAATAATATTATATTATTAACACAATAGTATATAATTATTAACATAATAGTAAATATTATATATTAATATTAATAATATACATACATAATAAATAATAATATATAATAAATATTATTAATATTGTATAATATGTTTATTAAGAACTTGCATAAAATCTTATTATTTCAGTAAATCTATCTAAAACCCCACGTGATTCAATTGTTGTTATTTTACTTTTCATGTCATAAGTATAACTTTTGCTTAAATTAAAACACTGAATTACTTAGTAGCACCATATTGAAAACAAAGAAAATACATTGTTTTCTCTCACTTACTCATATTGATCATCCTTTATAAATCAAATAACAAGTTGAATATATGAAAAAATTATAAAATATTACTTATTTCACAATAATTTATTTTATTTCTAAATTCTAAATATAAAATATCACTTATTTCATAATAATGCACTGGCATAATGTGTTTATGCATCAACGTGAACGGTCAAGAGTACGATTTTTATGGAGGAGATAAAGATTTAGGCATGGTACATGTGATTAGTTGGTGAGTTTCTAGATTTCACGCTGTCCAAGTAGACACTTGTCTCACGTAATTAGCCGATAGGCTATATATTGCATGGGCTTTCAGTCGGAAACAAGTCTCACGCTGCGAAACTGCTATGGTTTTCTATCGAACTTTTTGTTGGAATGCAGGTAAACTTCACCGTCGATGATTGCAGCTCCGGGAAGGCTGTGTCAAAGGCAAGTTGAAGCACTAAAATGTCTTCGAATTAAATGCAAAATGAACGATTCACCATCTGCTGGAGGATGGTTTAAATGCAACTAGCTTAATGGGATGCACATAATTGAATTCCCGTATAGTTTGAAAATATCATTCACCAGTTGGTAAGAAGCCTACGACAATGTCAACCGCTATCAATTTCCACAAATATCAATCGCCATAAAATTTCCACCCTACTCATTTATTGATGTCGGCAAATATCTCGTAAATCACCGCTTATTTTTCCTACGAGAAGAATGAACGCCAGCTTTGATTGAGACCAATAATTGAAGCAACCATATTTCTCGCACCAAATTGCACACGGAGACTACATAGAAAACAGGGGACGCATTAGGACAAAGAATCTACGCAGATTGTAGACCACATAGTGCACGGTAATCTCCACCTTCTAGCTTTCATTGTAGTTTGGCAGTTGTTAGGAATCGGCAGAGGTTCTTTTTTCCTTGTTTGAGACTCAAGAAAATGCATAGCCCATCTGCAACCATCACATCAACTCCCCTTCGTAGCTTCTCTTTAAAGTTGACATAAAGCATCTTTGCTTTGATTCAAAATACATTAGGGGACCATGAAATGAAGATCTTGCTCTTCTCACAGTTCTCACTGGTGGTGAAGTCAAAGTCAGACAACATAGTGGAAATCATTGTTAGGAAGCGTAGTACTGAAACATCATAGCTCTTAGCAGGGTTGTCAACAACCTCAACCCCCATACTTCCTCACACAACACTCTTGCAACCATTTGAGCTAATAGCAAGGATTTTTATGTGAATTTGAAGGGCAAGTTAGTAAAACTTTTTTTTTTTTGTTTTTACGAGCATTTAAATTATAAACAATTCATAGCTTCCTAGAAATTAGTAGTAGTACTATTATATATTATATTTATATATATAATGATTTATGAACATTTTCTCATCGATGTTGAAGGCCACTATAACGTTGCAGCTTCTTCCTCTTGAGCTCCAAGAATGCCTATTTTCATTCATCTACCACACTCATTCTGGATGAGACACTCCCCACTCAGTATGATATGGCACAAGTAGCTATTTTATGAAAGAGGTCATATGCAACGCACACCAATCAACCCTACTCTCTATCAATCCATTGTGGACATCATCGCAATGGTCTTTGTTCACTAAGATTTGTGTCCCAGAAAACATAGAAAACCCACGTAAAGAGATAGGTAAAAACTCTTCCAACCCATCCCTATTTACCTAATCTCAGTCACTATTTACGAGTATATTTGTTAGATCAGTGAAGATCTGTAGATGCAGGCTGATTGAAAAAAAATCATTTTTTGGTGAAGTCTATCATTTATGGCGGGGGATCCAAAGATCCCTATCAATAGGAAAAGTGTTACCATTGAGAATCCCAATGGAACAATATTTGGGGTACCACGTAGAGTTACAAAGACTAAAGTTGTTGATGGGGTGTAAATAGGGCTCCGTCCTTGTTGTCCTAACTGATAATCTCTGATTTCCCATCAAAATAAAGCTACTTTTCCTTTCCACTTTTTATCTAGGGAAGTCCCTACCGAGTACTGGGTGTGAACACTGCTTTTAAAGATATTTTCAAAACCCGCCATTTTCAACTTCCCTTTTTTTTGTGCTTCAATTGATTCGACGACACGTACAAAGGGCTCAGTTGATTTTGTCTAATCCTTTTGAATACTCTTGATATAATACTAAAGTGTTGAGCTCTCCACACTCCCATCATCTTGGATTTTTACATACTCTATATGTGGGTATTGAATCAATACAAGACTCCAATCTATTTTAACTAAATTTCACTACACAATCTAAATGTGAATTTCACTGCACAATCTAAATGAAGAAACTTTTCTCCGTGTTAGCTATGGATAGAAGATATTTGTAGCTTTTAAATGAGTCTTTGATGAAATTTTTTGGTTGTGTTTATGTAATGGGGGTTGAAAATACAGCTCTACATTTTGGCTCAGATTTATTTCATTTCACTTCACTTAAATTAAATGTATACGGGTATTTAGTCTCCTTGTCTTTTGGCTTATATTTATTTTCATTGCCTGGTTGAGTTGTTAAGATTTCTCAAGCTTAAAGATTAGGGTAAATTTTATTTTATTCTTGAATTGTTCGCTGTCATTAGAATGTTATTAACTTAGTTGCCTTTATACCATTTTCTTCAAGTTAAAATATACTATTCTTATTATAGATATACAATATTTACTATCAAATTTGAAAAAAAAATGAAGATAAAATGATATGTTTTCACTTCTATATTAGGTAAAAATAAAATATAATAGGAAAAAATATTTAATTACATTTTACTTATTATATTTAAATAACTTTTTATTCAAAACTAACTCAAATAGTATACAGATTTATAATTATATTGATTAGACTTTGTTATATTTGATCCCTTTTAGACAAATAGTTTACACATAGTTTACAAATATAATATAGTATATAGTTTATATTTGATCCATTTTAGTCAAGTCTATATTAGATAAAAATACAGTACAGATAGGATAAAATATTAAATTACATTCTATTTTTTATATTTAAATAAATTTTTATTCAAATTTAACTCAAATAGTGTACAAATTTATAATTATATTTATTAGATTTTGTTATATTTAATCTCTTCTACTCAATTCTACCCTAAATAGTTTAAAGTTTTTTGAAGTATATTCTATTTATTCTATTTGATTAGATACATTATGCAAACTTTGTCTCGCGTAGTGTAACTTTTTGTTTTTTATATTATTTTTACTAAATTTCTATTATAAACACTTATAAACAAACTTATATGTAGTACTCATATTATATTATATTTCTTTTAGTATTTATATTTCTATTATATTATTTTCACTCAATTTCTATTATATCATGCAAACTTTTTTATACTTGATTTCTATTATAGACACTTGTCACTCCATTAGGAAAACACCCACCCGTACGATTGAATCCAACAAGAACCCAAACTTATATCCATAAAAGCAAAGTAACAAATATTCATTATTTACTTGTAAGACATTATCTTATATTAGCATGCAAATAACATTTACGATCCACTAGAATCCCTTTCCAATAGTTACAAAAAAATGATACAATTGTTAAATCTTCCTATTGCACTCAGTATTGCAATAAAAACAAACACAAAATCAAACACAAACAATGATGCTGACCAACTACCCTGTGAACTCCTGCTGTGTAGAGGCCAACGCATCATGCTAACTACAAACCTATGGACTCAAGCAAGCCTTGTTAATGGTTCTCTTGGAGAGGTTTTAGATATTGTATACACAGAAAGCTCTAAACCACCAGACTTACCGTTATATGTAGTAGTTAAATTTGATACTTACAATGGCCCACCTTGGACTATACATGCTCCAACAACTATTCCAATTTCACATATATCTATAGGTGCTTACAAATAGTTACCACTGTGCATGGCATGGGCAATTACAATACATAAATCCCAAGGATTAACAATCGAAAGAGCAACAATCAATATAGGTAAAAAAGAAAGACAGGGATTGACTTTTACAACTATATCTACAGTTAAATCAATACACGGACTTAGGATCGAACCTCCATTTTCCTTTGATCGATACTCAAGAATGAAGAACAATCCATACACAATTATCAGGAACAAAGAAGAGCTTTGTCTACGTCTTCTCTCTTTATGATGAGTACAGGTACACATACATAAACATACCACTCTCTCAATACATTGAATTAGTTTAATTTTCTCTTTACCATATTAATATAATACATATTAATGTTTCGATATTAACACCACATTTGCAAACATGTGCAAATGGATGTTCCAGAATCATATACTCCTGCAAAGGTTGCTTCAGTCTGAAGAAGTTTACCCAAAGTATGCTAAAAACCTCTAACTAAAGTACATACACTGTCATTTCCATTATCCAAGCCCACTTCAAAATCAATAGAATTTTTAGCCAATTCCCATGCCTGTTGAAAAATTTGCCATCCTTTCAAATTGCTCCATGTCAAGAACACGAACAAAAGCATGTTGAAGACAACACCACGTAGAACAAGATCACGAATCCTACCTCCAAAATACTACCATGATCGATAATCAAAATTTCCCAATCCACACAAGATGGTGCAAATTATGATCATTTCCACATACCACCCACTCCTCCATCTACCCTCGAGATGCTTCCTCCTAAAATGTACGTGTAGATATTTTGCAAGAAATAAAGGGTCTCCTACTCTACACATCATTATCAATGATCAAGAGTCTTATACTCTTAGATATCAACAATCTTGCACAACTTCTTGGTTTTATGGCAATCAAGTAATAGAGGTAGCTCTTAAACAGCAGAGGGAACTTTGTCTAGTGCAAAGGCCAACACGGGGAGAATGTAGAGTCCTTATGATAAAAAACCGCTACCAATGCTACAACTATTCATATCTTAAATCTTCATCCACGCATCATCCCATCCACAAACCAAGCCCAGCCACATGAGAACATGCTATATAAAAAAAAAAGGAACAAAGGAACAAATGATTGAGTTGAAGTAATCATTGAAGAAAAATGGACAAAAAAAAATGGATACCCAAAAAAAATAAAAAAATTGATCCCTATCAATCTCCATTAGTCAAAGAAACTATGGGGAAAAATAAATAAGGGAAGTTCATCCATCAAAAAAGTCCACCAGTGTACAGGAAAGCTTCAAAAGCAACCTACAAGACATATCAAAAAAGATTGTCCTAAACAAAGCTCCAATCCTACCTACCATTGCTCATATCCCCAGTTTTGTAAAAAAAGGATCCAATCTATCAACCTAACAATTTTCATCTCATCTCTCTCAAAGTACGCCACCAAAAAATTTCACATCCATAATGTCCAAATCTCGCATTAACTGTGTGTTGACAACGGCTCTTTATCATAAGGACTCTACTACCTCCCTATCATGACGTTTGCATCTAAATGAGGTTAACTACAATATTTGCAAAGAAAAAAAAATACACTTCAAGAAAAAAAAAAGTTTAGAAGAAAAATTGTCCTTTATTTAAAACTACTACAATGACAAGAAAGGTGTCAAATGTATATTCAAGCATCTACATGAGCCAAATCATCCATGAATCATATATCAAATCTAGGTTCACTAATCGCCATACATATTCCAAATCATCTTGATCTTGATCAACATTTAGTGTAGACTTAACACTTGCTTATGGTAAAATTCTTGACATGGGTCATTATCATTCACCATATCCAAATGACCATCCACATTCCAAATTGTAATCCCTGCCATCCTTTGCATGCCTCACATATCCTTTTATCCATTCATTTACCCATGCATCCACTCGTTCCATTCCATGCACTACCACAAACTAGGGGCAAATACTAAAAGCTCACTTATAGATCGTCAACTCATATTAAAAATTGTTTTTTGTCTATTTAGAGGATTACGCATGGATCTTAGTTTACACATATATTATTTTCATAGAATATATATTACAAACAATTTGTATTAAATTCTACAAAATTGCATATTTTTGGGAGTACGAAAACGTGTCAAAGGTGTTCTTTATATGTCACTAAAATTTTCCTACATTATCCAAACAAAATGGAATGAACACATTTTATGTTTACTTCTTTATTCTGTGATAGAGATGTTTATACACCCATTTTATTTCGTAATGTCTATTTTGTTCTTTTATTGGTGTCTACCTCTATCTCCAAATATGTACTACATCTAGTTTGTACAAAAATACATACATTATTAAACAAATGATACACTGCACATCACTCCCCTTCTTACTACTTTGTATTTCCCTATCGGCGTAACCCTTGCACCCCCTCCGGTGCAAGTGCTAGTTAATATATTCACCTAAAGCGTAGCAATTAATACATTCTATCGTGTTTATTTAAACATTTAATGAAAAAAATGCATGACCATCACTAGGGGAAAGGGCCCAATAGTTGTGCACCCTAACTTTCTAATTATCCTACGTGGAAATTTCAAATCACTCCCAATTTTTTACAGCAGCTTACTTGGCAAGGTCCCTTGCTTATAACTAAGGTTTTAGGGCCACATCATCAAATATGATGCCACATCAGCATGCTTTTTTGTCAAGGTGTCCAAAAAGGCCCAAAAAAAAAGTGAGACCAATACTTGTGAATTCACAACATGTTTTATTGAGTGCTGATGTGGAATCACATGATTGGTTACTTTTTAGATCAAAGGAATACATTTTGTTTAATTATGGGTAGTGATCATCAACACTAACAACTTTAAAGTCACTACTATTGATCCAATATTGATAAAAATATTGAGCATTATATAAACAACTACTATCACAACTATTGAAACATGCTCAAGTACTGGGCCCTCTCCCCTACTTTGCATTCAAACATTTCATTTTTATCATGTTTATTTTAGTTGAATGGTTTAAAAAAAAAGACGGTGAGGAATTGTTATGAATCTGAAATTTACTCGAATTTTTGTGTACATGAAATCTTTCAGCTAGTGCTATGTTGTAACTGTATGAAATGCCTCTAACATAATAAACTGGAAACAAATACTATTCACTGGTAGAAAACAAAGACTAACGAATTTGTAGGAACAATAAGATTGATTAAGCATGAGAAAGTTTCTACAAACAATATGAAATGTGATTTTGAGATTGAAGATAGCAATTGCTTAAAAGCTACAATGCTACTTATAATAAGAGAAAATAGGTGCGCTACACAAAGTTAATCACATATTGCCTTATCAAATCTCATAACAAAACACAATAATCTGACTTAAAAGTTGAATAAAAACTTATGTTGCATAAATCTTGCACAAACTCTCCTTAGTCACGCCTTTTTTGTGTCAATACAAAGTGAAAATTGCGACTTTCCCTTATGTTTTTAAGTTGTCTTTGGTTGGGCATGGTTTCATATGTGATTACCATTTCGATTTGCGGTTTTGTGTTGGCATTGCCAAGCAAAAAGTGTGACTTTCTTTTATGTTTTTAACTTGTCTTTGTTGGTCACATTTTCCTTATTCATCCACCTTTTAGCTAGTTCGTGATTTCCTTCTAGCTTCGCCACCTAAACTAAGTTGCTAGTTCCTTTTGGCTTCACCACCTTAGAATGGTGTTGACTTCATTACTTTGTTCTCTATCATGGTTTTCTAATGACATTGCCACCTTAATCGTCATTTCATTAGATGCTTGCCAATTCTTTGTCACCATTTTGGACTGGCTTTGCCACTTACAATGTATGACAACTTCATGTCTACAAACTCTTTAAAATTGGCACACTTTAGTTGTGGTAGAGCCACTTAAAAAGTGCAATTTTCACTTGACAATTATTTAAACATTTCAAACTTTGTGTGTAATCCCCTATCTTTGTTGCTTCTTGCTCATGTCAATTGAATTGACTGCTAGAGGATTTATTATTCATTTTCCAACCTAATTACGACTTCCAATCTGTCACTATATCATCTTCTGTTTCACTCTAGACCTATCAACCTTCAAAAACTTGATTCATCTTTGTTTGCCATTCCTTATCCATGATCAATCTACAAAGTTTGATAGTAGACAAACAAGGCCAACATTGACAATTTGACAAGACTAAAACTTGGTTGATATAATGAGACTGACATGGTTTACTGACTACAAACTTGCTTACCAAAGTTTTGTAGGGGTGCCAATACACCGATGTTCACCTTTTGTTGTATATAGCATCCCATTCGACATGCAACATGCACAATAAATGATGATTGATGTAGATGTGTAAGTGTAAAGGATTGTACCTATTGGTCTTTTCTCTTCTACATCAATCGAAGTCAAATCTATTTTCACAAAACAAAATCTAGACAGGAGCTTGTGAAGGTTTGCTCACTTGCAAGCAATTGGTCATCATTTGAAAGCATCTAATCAGGCCTCTTTATTTTGTCAATGACTCTTTTGGTTGAAACATGTGATCTAATGGACCCTGAAATTGGATTTGTGAAGTGTGCAACAACCTAAATATTTGCATCCATCGATGTCTTTGTAAAGGTAGACATTTAATTTATTGGTAAGTGAAGCTACCTATGACATTCTAGTGCACTAGATAAAGGTTTCAACTTTGTAACTTATTGAATCTACTTCACATGTTGAAAGAAACTTATTGTGTCGACTAACTCAGAGAATGTAAGTCCCCTAATTGGGAATGCCCTAAATTTTCCCTAATTCCTTAATTTAGATAAACAAAGGGGTTAGAGAATATATCACTTGATTGAAGCCCTGATTGAAGCCCTGCACACATATTAGAATCATTTACCACAATCATACTGATTAGTATATTATAATCATTTACCACAATAATACTAATTAGCATAATTAAATATTAGTAAACTCATGGTCAATCATTAATTCAATCACAAAGCATTTCAACACCCTTATGGGAGAACGCGACTCAATGGGGTGCCTAGGACCCATCTTGCCAACCATTTCCCTCTCACTATGATTTGAGCTCTTGTGTTGATTCAACATGATGGAGGGGTGAGATTAAAATGAGTGCCCTGAAAATGCCATCTCTCTTAGGCCCAAGGCATTGTGCCATTGGTACCCCAAATGGATACCCCCTTGGCCTCCTTGGGACTACTTGGTCCCCCATTATAGGATTACTTGGTCCTCCATCTTGAGGTGGCGTACCTAGGAGAGTGCCCCATCACCATTCCCCTCTTGTAATTTCAGCCTTCCCTTATCATGGCTAAACATCCAAATCATATGACAACCAGTATTAATCATATTTTAGGAAGCGGTCATAACAAGAATGTATCATTAGTATCTTGAATATCTAATGAAATAATCACAATCACACTAAATTATGTTGAACTGTATAATTGTAAATCAGATCTCATACCACCAAGGAAATCAGATTGTTGTACAAATGTTAATTAATTGATTATTTCTGACTTAGAAGATGCAAATCTCTATTACTTTTATCTGATTAGATGATCACTGTCTTAGTGTTCAGATGTTTATTGATTCTCAGACTGAGTCAACTTGCTCCCCGATCAATCAGTTCTCAATGTTCAAAAGATATTGCTTAAAGAGAAACAAACAAATTATTTTCAATTGAATAATGACTAATAAGGATTAATAATTACTACAAGCATCATTATTGCATAATCATATTATATGTATTGTTGTATATGTAATTATATTCAACTTACTTCCCTTATTGATTTATCATTTATCTTCATTTATCTCCTCCTTGAGTTAACTCTTCTTCCCACATATTTCTTCTAATTTGAGTATATCATGTTAATGTATCAACATGATATGCTCATGAAACACTCTCATTTTTGTCCTTTATTCCCCATTCATATATCTTCCTTTAAATCCCTTCTCCTCAATTTGCTTAAATACTCTAAAAACGTATCCTTCTATTCTTCTTTAATACTTCAAAAAATGCTTCTTCCAGATTTTTGCCTCTTGAAGTTCTGCATGCATCTCTTTTAAATCTGCCTATTTTATCTTTGCTCGTGCATATTTTTCTCCCTCTAATCCTCCAACCAACCTTTTATATCATATCAATATACCCTTTCATCCAAGGGGGGTGTCTATGCAAGGGAGGTTGACCAAGCTTGGAACAATATATTTATTTTATAAAGCAAGGAGTCGGCCAACATTAAAATGACTTTGCCAATCTTTTTAATTGCTGCATGTCTTCTTATTATATATTCTATAAAATGTATTTATTATTATTAGTTTTATATATTATTTTAATATCTATATATTATAGTGTTTATAATTTTAATAATATTTAAATTGTCAATATTTATGTTTTTAATATTTTTTTGTTATTTATTTATATATTTTAATGTTGTACTTTCAGGGGCATGATATTCCACTCCGCCGAAGATTGCTTGTCCTCAAGCAATCACAAAATATTAATTTCAGTTATGATACTTTGATAGGGATTGGAAATTCTAAACCAAGTGATGATTGTTATGTTTGTCCCTATGTCTTTGGTGAGTAACTGTTAGTATTCTTTGCCTCGATTTACTACCGACAGGGTTAATACCATCCTCTAATGTATGAGGACAATTTATTATCTTATGCAATGTTATTTCCCAATATCTTTCAACAACAAAACAATAGTTGGTCATTGGTATGATTTGTTATTTAAGACAAGTTTTCTCTTATCTCATTACTATAGGTATCCTAAGCTATGATACCAATTCTTCATTTCCCTTTGTTGGGATCAAAACATGTTTGCATCCTTCATCATGAAAGATTTTGGGAGTGTTGTGAATAATGGGATCCCTTGTGCAAGCCAATTTGAGTGAGGGGTCTAGGTATCCCTTACCACAAGTTGTTCAATCAAATGTGAGTGAGTACAATTTCCCTTAAATAAAGTATGTTTTATTTATATGATCTCTTTAAACAATATCAGTTTATCCCAAAGTTTGGAAGGTGAGAATGATCCTGGGATTTGTGGGTTATTGGCCCATAATATAACTTGATTTATATTTATATTGATATTCTTAATCCTAATCATGGATGTAGAGTTCCTTAATCAAGAAGAATGATTTAGGAGAAGAAGAGCCTTGGATGAAGTAATCTCGACATATTTTCTATATCACTAGTTCCAAGTTTACTAGATTGATGTTGTAGGTTACAAAGTTGATCCATGCATCACTATTGTTTCTATGAGTGGGATAGATTACATGTGTTATGGATTTGATTACGCATTATGGTTTGTCAAAATTGAGTGGAACGAATTTTATTAGAACAATTGTGTCCTCCTTCATGAAGCTTGACAAATAAACCCTATGATAGATTTCCCATATTTCTTAAGATTTCTCAAGAGTCCAAAAATTGTCCTCTTTACATTTCCTCAAAAAAATGTTGTTTGGCTTTTAAGAGATTGACCATCCTAGGTCAAGATGATATCTCAATGCACTTATATCTCGAAGTTCGAAAGTTAATCTTAACTTATGTTTGTATCTTTGGTTGTGCCTAAGTTTATGTGACAACTAGTGATGAAAATGTGTGGATTTTCATGGAGGTCAAGTAATATAATTAGATTCACTATGTTGAGTGGTTATAATTGACTGTTCCTTTCGTGGAACTTTTGATATTTTGATTTCTTGAGTGATGATTGCTTATGTCAATAAATTGTTTTATATATTATATCTATTTATTTTGAAGGAGTCACTACCATTTATAGTTAATGAATCACCACCCTTCATGGCTGCCCTTGATAATAATACTTTTCTTCCAAGTTGATTGTTGGATTTATTTCCTATTGATGGTTTCTTTAAAAGGAGGTGATTCCCCCTTTTATACCTTGTTGTTGAGGGAGTTATAGTCTTTCATATTTGAAGGGTCACACCTTTTCATATTTGGAGTTACATCCCTTCACACATCTTCACTATCTTAAGGTTCTATTCTTAATTGGATTCTTCAAATGATGGTATGGATGAAATGCTCTCCTTTTTATATCACAAGTTTGAGGGAGTCACACCTTTCACTTCAAAAGTTACAACTCTTCATTATTGCATTTGGATACTAATAATAATTCAGTTTTAGATAAGTTAATTTGTTAGTGCCTCCCAACCCCAAAAGTATTTTGACAGACAACATTTTTAACATTTTCATAGTTTTTAAACATAAAGTAATTATAAACAAAATGATGAGCTCCACCATACAACACAAATACCCAATAATGAGCTTTAGCATATGTCACAAATACATAGCAACTAACTCTAACATTCATCACATACACAATGGCTAACACATGTCCATAATGCATCCTAGATAGAAAGAATATTAGTGCATTGCGCACTGCACAATGGGTCCTATCCTTTCCTCCTGTTTTCTGCACCATTGGACAAATGGGAAGAGGATTTGGTGGATCCCATACTACACTGTAGGTCTGTCCTCAACCCCACAAGGCCAAGTATACAATCTAAAAATTGGGAAGGGGATTCAATGCATCCCATACTACACTACAAATTTGTCCACCATCCCAAGGTATTCGTAAGTCACCAAGTATACACATGAGTATACATAATATATAAAGTATGCATATAAATACATGTAAGTCACATGAATACACATACATATGAGTACATGCAAATCACAATATACACTTGAAGTCACAAAGTATATTCAAGGTATACACATAGTCACATAAATACATGTAGGTCACAAAGTATATACATGAATTCACGAAGTCACAAGGTATACACGTGAATACTCAAAGTCACAAAGTATACACATGGAAGGAACATGCTTATAGAAACACATGATTGGCCTACTTAAGAAGGATGAATAGTTAATTCGAAGTGAATGGCGGTTAAAGTAGGTATATCCCATAGGTTGGCAGGAACATGCTTTGATACCACTTGTAATTTCCCCTAAGTGGGAATGCCCTAAATTTTCCCTAATTCCTTAATTTAGATAAACAAAGGGGTTAGAGAATATCTTTCACCTGATTGAAGCCCTACACACATATTAGAATCATTTACCACAATCATACTGATTAGTAGATTATAATCATTTACCACAATAATACTAATTAGTAGATTATCATAATTAAATATTAGTAAACTCATGGTCAATCATTAATTCAATCAAAATAATTTCAACACCCTTATGGGAGAATGTGACTCGATGGGGTGCCTAAGACCCATCTTGCAAACCATTTCCTTCTCACTATGATTTGGCCTCTTGAGTTGATTCACCATGATGGAGGGGTAAGATTACAATGGGTGCCCTGAAAATGCCATCTCTCCTAGGCCCAAGGTGTTGCACTATTAGTATCCCAAATGGATACCCCCTTGGCCTCCTTGGGACTACTTGATTCCCTATCTTGGGATTGCTTGGTCCCCCATTATAGGACTACTTGTTCTCTCATTATAGAACTACTTGGTCCTTCGTCTTGAGGTGGCATACCTAGGAGAATACCCCATCACCATTCCCCTCTTGTAATCTCAGTCTTCCCTTATCATGGCTAAACATCCAAATCATATGACAACCAATATTAATCATATTTAAGGAAGAAGCCATAACATGAATGTATCATTAGTATCTTGAATATCTAATGAAATAATCACAATCACTCATACTAAATTATGCTGCACCATATAATTGTAAATAAGATCATACTAACAACTTAGGAAATTGAACGTTGCACAAATGTTAATTATTTGATTATTTCTGACTTAGAAGATGCATACCTCTATTCCTTTTATCTGATCAAATGATTGTTGTATTAATGTTCAAATGTTTATTGATTCTTAGATTGAGTCAACTTGCTCTCTGATCATTCTTTTCTCAATGTTAATAAGATATTGCTTAAAGAGAAACAAACAAATTAGTTTCAATTGAATAATGAATAATAATGATTAATAATTGTTGCAAACATCATTATTGCATAATCGTATTATATTCAACTTACTTCCCTTATTGATTTATCATTTATCTTCATTTATCTCTCGTTGAGCCAACTCTTCTTCCCATATATTTCTTCTAATTTGAGTATATCTTGTTAATGTATCGACATATTATGCTCAGGAAACACTCACATTTCTGTCCTTTATTCCCCATTCATATATCTTCCTTTAAATCCCTTCTCCCCAATCTGCTTTAATACTTTGAAAACATATCCTTTGATTCTTCTTTAATACTTCAAAAAATTCTTCTTCCAGATTTCTGCCTCTTGAAGATCTGCATGTATCTCTTTTAAATCTGCCTATTTTATCTCTACTCGTGCATATCTTTCTCCCTCTAATCCTCCAACCAACCTTCTTTTATATCATACCAATATACCCTTTCATCCAAGGGGGCATCTATTCAAGGGAGGTCAACCAAGCTTGGAATAATATATTTATTTTATAAAGCAAGGAGTCAACCAACATTAAAATGACTTTTCCAGTCTTTTTAATCGCTGCATGTCTTTTATTATATATTATATAAAATATATTTATAATTATTATTAGTTTTATACATTATTTTAATATTTATATATTATAATGTTTATAATTTTAATAATATTTAAATTGTCAACATTTATGTTTTTAATATTTATTTTGTTATTAGCTACTTGTTGTTAGGAAATACTATTATATTATTGCAATGAGTTTTGTTTTTCTTAGTTAATTAGTTATTAATAAGTTAGCTTTCAACCAATCAAAAACAATAATTTTTTTTGAAAAAAAATAAAATTCAATTTTATAAAGTGAACTTGCAAAATATCTAATTTTATAAATTATAAAAGTATTTTTGTAAATATGACTGGCTAATTTTTTTTATGTGTTATTGACGTATTTTTAGGAAAAGTGAAAGTTAACTTGCCTATTTTTTCAAAAAGCTAAACTATTATTTTACCTACTTTTAAGAAAATTAACTATTATTTTGCCTATTTTTTCTACCCTACCTAGGTAAGGGAGAGGAGCTGATCATGGGACATGCAATGATTGTGGGTATAGATTTGGACAACCTGGGGCCCACCATTGGGAAATTTTTATGTCAATTAAAATTTCAAAAATGCTTTTAAATATGATATGACAGATTCATATTAAATTCAAAACATGTCCTGTCATAGGTAGACTTTTTTATTGCCACCTTCTCAATAGTAGGTGAATGCAAATTGACATTTATTTGTCACCTTCACAATATCAAGTGAATGCATCATGATAATCTTATTTCCACAATATAAATAATATTTTCCACCTTCCCAATAAAGGGTTGTTGTAAAGGGATATTTTATTATCCAAAATATAAGTCTTATTGCATTAAAAGTGAGTTGACATGCATTAAAAGTGAGTTGAAATGCATTAAAAGTGAGTTGAAATGCACTCAAAGTGAGTTGACATGTACATAATACATTTCCAAGTGGTTTAATTCCAAATATATTTGAACAAAATACATTTCAACATGTTCCATTTCTCATCTTCTTTTTACAAACTACTAGTTCCCGGGTGTCCATAATAACCAATCTTTTTCTGAATTTGCCTGCAAAATTGAAAAAAATGAACTCTCAGGCTCACTATGCATTGCATATTTTCATATTTCATTTCATTTTCAAGGGTTTAATTACCAACATAGGGTTTGACCAAGGAAAACCCCTATCCACTAACCCCACAACAAATTTTCCCTCTCTTTGCATGTGATTTGTAGGTCTAGGTTGTAGATTTGTCAAAGAGAAAGATTGGAAAATTTGTCATCAAGTTGTCAAAGCTATTCAAAGTTGTCAAATCCCTAAGAGAAGCTTGGAGAAGACCTACATGCTAAATTTGACAGTTTCGGACCCGAATCTAAATCAAGAGCAGAGAAGCAGACCGAGGGCTACAAGTTCCACTTTTGAATTTTTCAAAAATTTGGAAGTGGACTGATTCGCCATTAGTAGCGAATGGGTCCCACTGCCTAGGCCTAAACAAGGTTTTTGCAGATCTGAGTACCCTTTTGTCAGAAACTTGTTCTAACAAATTCTTCTCGAAACTGGACTAAGTTGCCCAAATTGGTGTATGATTCCCAGTTGGCCTCTGCATTATATTTTTCAGGATTCTAGTGCTCCATTCCATCCTTCTCTAGTCTCTAGGTGCACATTTCCAGTATCATAATTTTCTGTTACAGTTTACTTGCATTTCTAGGTCTTTTTGCATATCACATTATGTTTTCAAACATTTTGCATTTTTTAGGTTTACATTTGGTAGTGAATCCCTTTTATCAATTTTCAGCCTTAAGGACAATCCCCTTGGATAGATTTGAATCTCCTTTGCATTGGAATCTCAAGGGTTTATTCTTGATTGAGCCATTAAGATTTTTATGTATTTCCCTCCTTTTAGGTTGAAAACCCTAGAAGTGTAAGAGAGGCAAATACATATAAAAATATTTTGGTTCATTTTGGTGAACCTAAATTTAGAGCATCATATTTCAGATTTAGAGTGCATTTACATCCTACGAATAACTTACATTAACATTGCATTACATTTTGCATTGTTTAATTTGCATTTTAGGGTCTTAAAATTTGCATTAGTGAAAAGTTCATTTAGCTTGCATTATTGCTCTTAATATTATTAAAAAAATAGTAAAATTTTGCATCTACATCATAGATTTGCATCAAAAAACATAAAAAACATAAAATTCATTTTAAAATTTTTGAAAAATTTCAAAAAAAAAATAGTACCAGGACTCATTCGCCACTTAGGGCGAATCAGTCCCTTTGCACATCCTGCACTGCATTTTATGTCATCTACAATTCAATTTTTGAGTTTTTGTTTGTTGTTTCTGCTTTAGTTTTACTTTCCAAACTTTCAGTTTTAAGCAATTCATTCTTGTTAGCTTACATTGCATTTGCATTCACCCCACATTTAGTAGCCTTTGCATGAGTGTTTGGTACATCCTATTGCTAATACCTTAGTGAGAATAAGTTCAAGACTCATGGAATCTCGTGATAACACACTCATTGTGGATCTTGGGTTATCTAGAGCTTCCACTCCTAGTATTGACACTAGTACACTAGGCATGGATAATACCCTTAGCATCTCTTTTCCTTCAGGTAGCATGCATGCTAACCCAAGGACTGATGATATCCTGCAAGAAAAGATAATTCAAATCTATGAGGAATTAGGACATTTGTAACATCAAGTTAGCCTTGAAAAAAATTTGACTACTGCAATTCCTACTATAGAAAACATTCATCGCATGCTAGAAAGTGACGAAGGCCTTGACCTTGTGAAAAACATAGTTCAAATCTTTGGAAAACATCTTCCTTCAACATCTAGTGCTCCTATCCCAAAAAAAAATGTTACAAACCAAGGAGGAACTCAAATTCATCCTCCCTCAATGATAGCCTCAATACCTACCTATACCACTCCTCAAATTACAATGACAATGCAACAAGTTAGTAATGTGACTCCTTCCTTGGGTAGTCCTGCTAGCATCCATAGTTCCTTTGTGGCCTCACATGTTCTATCTTCTACCATGCTACCACGTATAAGAATTTCATTCACTTTTCTTACTACTACATACACTCCATCACCACTTTCAATTCCACCTCATACCACTTATACAGATCCTCTCATAACACAACTTTTCCAAACCGTTTCATCCATGCAAAAGAAAATCTCCACCATAAACCAAAATCAAAATGGCCCACCCACATATTATGTCAAAACCATCACATTGTCCTTGGAGATATTGTGAACACCAATGTCACAAGGTGTAGAGGTGCCTAGATTTGAGAAATATGGAGGGAAGGGAGATCCTTCTAACCGTGTCAATGTCTATACCGCTTTATGTAGTGACTTTGTCCTTGATGATAAATTGTTGGCAAATTTTTTTCCTAGATCCTTAAAAGATACGACCTTGGACTAGTTTTCTTCTCTACCAAACAACTCAATTCGTTCATTCAATGAACTTGTTGATGCATTTGTAAACCATTTCCAAGTACATATGGATCCTTAGAAAACCTTGGCTAATTTGATGAGATGCAAGCAAAATGAAGAAGAAAAGATAACTGATTTTATCTCAAACTATCAATTGCTTTATTCTCAAATCAATGTCAAGGTCCCCGACCCACATCTTCAAAATATGTTCATAGAAAATATACAAAGTAAGATTCAGGACAAGCTCACCATGATGAAATTCCCATCCTTCGTGCACTTGTGCACTACCCTTTGTGATTATCAAAATTCGCTTAGTAGTCGAGATACACGGTCCACTTCTAGCCGAATTGAGAAATTTGACCCTGGCAACCAAAGCAATTTCCAACCTTTTAGAAAGCAAAATAAAGGATTCCTTCAATTTAATCCTCCTCATCCAACAAATCAAAATATGAATAACCAAATAGCAGCTATTAAAACCTTAGTGCCCTTTAGTTATGGTGATCTGATAAGACAATTCACACCCTTACTTAACACCCTTCATAACACAATGTCCGAACTTTTACAACAATAGATGATTACCTTGCCTCCCATCAAAAAACCTGACCCTACTAAGCCTTTACCCCCGAGCTTCAAACCAAATGCTTATTGCCACTATCATCAGCAAAATGGACATGACACAGAACATTGCAAGTGTCTTAAACATCTTGTGCAAGACCTCATTGATTCTGGTTGTCTATCCATTGCAGGTGGTAGTGATCAAGGCAATAAGTCTGTTGCCCCTCCGAACCAAAACGTGCAAATTTTCACCGATCTAATGCCCATACATAATGTTTCATTTTTCAAAGCTAGTGAAACTGCAAAGAATGATGTAATGAATGTTCATACAAATGATGAACATAATGACCCTATCCCAAATGATATCAATGTTAATCCTATGGATGAAATGGTTGGGATGATGGACATTATCCCTCGTAAGGGCTGACCTGCACCCGATGGTCCTCTCTACATAGCCGGTCGTATCTAGGACAAGCCCACCAATGGGATACTAATAGATCCCGCCTATGGAGAGAATGTGATTACTGAGGAGTTCTTAGTTTTGAATGAACTTTATCAAGATGAATATGATAGACCGAAAGCATGGATCAAGACACACAATGGATTTGTGTTCCCTACGATAGGATCGATCACCCTTCCATTACAAAGAGGACCAAAAACATTAGATTTCACATTCTCCATCATTCCACAATTGGACCAATTTCATTTGAGGCTAGGCCATCCATGGCTTCGCTCAATGAAAGTCGTCCCTTCGGTTGTACATAAATGCTTAAAGTTTCCATTTGACAATGAAATATTCAACGTTCACCATAGTGGCTTTAACCTCTTTTTTTCCAAAGGAAACTTTTCCTTAGAAGCCTTTTAGCCCAAGCCCATGGAACCTATAACACCACGACAATACTTCTTTTTCATAGCTTATCAAAAATTCAAAACACAGAAAATAGCCGAATTATCCCTAAGAAACATGTTCCCTTCTGCTTCCGCACCTCTCGCCTTGATGAAATGATGCTTGAACCTAAACAAGAACCAAATAACCAAAACCAACCAACAATAGAAACTTCACCTACATCATCCAAAAGACCAAGAGACAATGACAACAACCACACCATACCTCCTTGAACAAAACAAGTTTACAAAGAAAAAGAGAAAGTGGATGAACAACCTTCTATGGTTCCTTTTGTTCCCCCCCTTAGGGAAGAAAAGCAACCTATGGTTGATCAACCTGCTCTTACACAAACATAACTTCAAAATAGAACCAAAAGAAACAGAGGTGCTCGAGAGCGTAGACGTAGACGTCGTGCACTCGATCGCAAGTTACATGAACCTAATAGCGAAAATCAAAATCCGAACTTGACCAAAAAAATGCATGATAATCCTCCTCCTCACCTATCCCAAAGTGATCCAATACAACAATCACAACAAGAGTTGCATTCTTCATTGGATATTATCATTCATCCTCTTTTTGTGATTAACTTGGATGACGATGAGGAAACAAATAAAATTGATGAAGAGGTTCATAGTGAATTGAACACATTATTTTCCTCTTCCATGAGCTTAATTGAGTAATCTCCTATACAGAGTGATGAACTTGGTACTTCCCCTTGTTCGACACTTGCTCTTGTCCCTTTATCTAGTCTTTTTCCTTTAGAATCCAATGAACATTATTGGGAGGAAGATGACTTGCTCGATGGTTGACTTGCATTTTCCTTACTAGTCTTTTGCATTTTTTTTTTCTTTGCATTTTCTTTTGTTTGCTTGCATGTGCGTAATGTGATTCCCTGTGATGTCTTGTTTGATGTTCTCTATCTTTGTGACATTCCTCTATTTGTACCTTCATTCTTCTATATGTCATGCATCTCTTTCACTTTTGTCTTGTGTTTTCCTTTTGGAGATGACGCAGGGGATTGAGACATTCATGTCTCTTTCATGTTGACCCTAAAGGATTTCTTTTTTTCCTTGCCTTTTCATTTTTTTCCTTTTCTTTTCCTTTTATTTTCCTTTTGGGAATGATGCAAGGCATTGATACATTCATGTCTCTTTCATGTTGACCCAAAAGGCTTTCTTTTTCATTTTGTCTTTTCACTTTTGTCTTGTGTTTTCCTTTTGGGGATGACGCAAGGCATTGAGACATTCATGTCTCCTTCATGTTGACCCAAAAGATTTTTCTTTCTTTTTTGCCTTCTCTTTTTCCTTTTTCTTATATTTTCCTTTTGGGGATGACGCAAGACGTTGAGACACCCTATGTCTCTTCGAAGTTGACTTAAAAGGGTTTTTCTTTGTTTTTGCTCTCTTTGTGTCATTCTTCCAGTTCTATGTATTTGGGGGATGATGACAGTTCCGAGCTCCCTACAAAAAATTGCAGCAATGAACATACTGACCCCAAATCCATAGATCCCTTATGTGTTTTGTGTTTTCATTTTTGGGGGCAACCCCTCTTTCTTTCCTTTTTCTTTTTCTCTTACATGACGTAGCCTTACTAGCAAATATATGACTTGGCATAGGGATTTTCAAGTTGGCTCTCATTTCTTCTTTCTTGTTTGCATTTTTCATTTTCTACTTTAAATTAATTGCTCATAGTAGAGTGTGTATCAATTCCTTTAAAGTGGGGGCATACATTGGCATTATTCTTTTGCATTTTCCTTTTCATGGCTCTTAGTGCAGCCTTCTTACTTCACACGATATGTTTGTCGCTTTGTGGATGACATTGGGTATAGTGTCCTTCATGAGCGTGATCTATCTTAGCATATTGCATTCCTCTTGGTGGCTTGATGTGACACATTGCATCCCCTAAGTTGTGATTTTTTTATTCTTTGATTGGTCCTCTCTTGGAGACATTAGGCACAATGTTCCCTAAGTTAAAGAGCTCGCATGAACTAAGCAAGACTCCTTTGAACATTCTTTGCATGTTTCATTTGTTGTTATATGTCCACCTTGCTTAACACAACTTGCATGCCTGTGGAGCCATCGTGTTTGTTCATGAGCTCCAAGCATACGAATTTTTGCATGTCTCACAAAGCTCGAAAAGTCATTTTCTTTTGTGGTGCCTTATTAAATTTATCAAGAGGTATAAATTTGGTATGGTTGAGCAAGAAGCCCATTCTGCATGACTTTCCCCATAGCCACCTGCATGTGTGTGAGTGCATACCATCCATGAGTGTATGTTTCTCACCGTTTAAGAATTCTCACCTGGGAGATAGCCATGAGTCCCATTGCCTTAGAGTGAGTATGTGTTTTTCGGACAAACAACCTAGATCTGATCCACATCATGCTAGACAAACGATTGAAGCTTGATCCAATTCTCTATTTTCTTCTCTTTTTATTTTCTCTTCTTCATCTTTGGCATTGCATGCTTATGCCTTGATGATGTCACTTTCATGTGTGTTACTTTGTGCTTACATTTGGTTTGCTATGAGATCTTGATCACCCCTCTTGATTGTTGTTGTCTCGTCTTGCCAGCATGGGTGCACTTGAACCCCTCCTGGTGCGTGTTTGGCTACTTTAGTGTGAATTTGAAGCAAGTTCATCCTCTCACTAAAGTGGGGGCTAAATGTAGCGTATAAAAATGGATCTTTGGACATTTTTACGCTCATTTGGGTCATTGTTCTGGATGTTGGCTTAGTTTGCCTTGATTTAATGTTGTAATATGAATAACACATTCACATTAGATCTTGGGACCTTGTGAATTAATAAGAATTTTATGATGCCTTGCAAAAGTGTTGTGAAGTGTTGTAACACACTTTCACACTTTTCAGGATCTTATTAATATATTTCACCTAAATAACCAAGCCTTATTTCAAAGTGTTGTAAAGTGTTGTAACAAACTTTCACACTTTTCTAGGATTGTCATTAATAATTGGACCTTTCTTATGCTCTAATTGGACCCATTTTACATCTACAGGCCTTACTTATAAGTATTTTTGTAAATAATCCCGATAAACATCATTTAAAACATCTAATTTCTGAAACCCACTTTAAATGCCTTAGGTGGGACCCATTCGCCATTAAGGGCGAATGAGTCCAATTTGACTCAAAATTCAAAGTCTATTCAAATTTTTGGCGGGTTTTTATTTTCTAAGATCTAAGATCGGCCTATGATGTATTTTCGAGAATTATTGCATAATCAAGTATAAATATAGGGTTTTTCTACTTATTTCACCCCCAATCAATCAACTAACTAAGCAATCAAGCAATCAATCAAACAATCACTCAAGCAGTCTAAACATTTCAAGTCTACATCCATTGGAGTTATCACTTGCATGTCTGCAACATTTCACTTCAAGGGTTTGGTGAGTTTTAGCATTGCCTTTGTTCATTCATCATGCTCTTTCCATATTTCATTTCATTTTCAAGGGTTTAATTACCAACACAGGGTTTGACCAAGGAAAACCCCTATCCACTAACCCCACAACAATTTTTCCCTCTCTTTGCATGTGATTTGTAGGTCTAGGTTGTAGATTTATCAAAGAACAAGATTGGAAAATTTGTCATCAAGTTGTCAAATCCCTAAGAGAAGCTTGGAGAAGACCTACAGGTTGAATTTGATAGTTTTAGGCCCAAATCTAAATCAGGAGCAAAGAAGCAGACCGAGGGCTACAGGTTCCACTTTTGAATTTTTAGAAATTTGAAAGTGGACTGATTTTTCATTAGTGGCGAATGAGTCCCACTACCTAGGCCTAAACAAGCATTTTGCAGATCTGAGTACCTTTTTGTCATAAACTTGTTTTGACAGATTCTTCCTAAAACTGGACTAAGTCTCCCAGATTTGCGTATGAGTCCTAGTTGGATTTTTCATTAGATTTTTTCAGGATTCCAGAGCTCCATTCCATCCTTCTCTAGTCTCCAGGTGCACATTTCTAGTATGAAATTTTTTTGTTACAATTTACTTGCATTTCTAGGTCTTTTTGCATATCACATTGTGTTTTCAAACAATTTGCATTTTTTAGGTGCACATTTGGTAGTGAATCCCTTTTATCAATTTTCAGCCTTTAGGACAATCCCCTTGGACATATTTCAATATCCTTTGCATTGGAATCTCAAGGGTTTATTCTTGATTGAGCCATTAATATTTTTTTGTATCTCTCCTTTTAGGTTCAAAACCCTAGAAGTGTAAGAGAGGCCCATACATCAAATTTTTTTTGGTTCAATTGGCATCTTGTTATTTCTAGCTATTGGCTTCTCCACCATTCTTGGAGTTCAAAAATGGAGAGGTTAGCAACTTAAGTTTATTTTATAATGTCAAGTCACCTTTTGACCCCCATGCCTAGGATGCATAACTTAAGTTATTTTTAAAAGGTGGACTTGTGGTTGGACGCCTAGATGGAGACTTAAATTGTTTTAAAAGTAAATTTTATGCATAACTAAGGTGGATGTCAAAAGTGAAGGCCTTAAGTGATTTTAATAAAATATTTTATTCTCCAAGTGTGGCACCCCTTTTGGAGGAAAAAGGGATTCAAGCTTTTGGTTCTCAAAACCTATATATATTCCCTCACTTTCTTTCATTTGGAGATGCTAATTTGTGATAATGAAGTGTTGCTGAAATGCAAAGAGATCTCCTTGGGCTTTGAGGATGAAACCCCTCTAAGTTGACTTCAGTTTTTGGATTGCAAGATATCTCCTAGTTGAATAGTGGTGTAGCTCCATTTTAGGGGTTGCAGTTGAGCTCATATTGGTGATGGATTACTTGTTTCTTTCACTTTTGGGTTGCTATGATATCTTCTAGCTTTGCTTTGGTTTGCTATCAGGATTCAACCATGTAGGTTTTTTTTTTCTTAAAAAATCACACAGTTGAATCCTGGTAGCAATATCATAATTTGATTTGATTTGGTTTGTTAACTCTTCTTGCATCATTTTGAAGTGTTTTATCAGAATTGGGTGCTACTGGATCATGCCTTTCCATAGCCTAACTGACCCACCTTTTCACTCACATTGTTTGGATAGGCTAGTAATTTTTTGTGGGTGTTGGTTTATTGGATCTTCCATCCTCAGGTGCTTGTTCTTGTAAAATTTGAGATTTTTTAATGGAGAGATGGAATTATCCTTACTAGTCACCTCTCTAAGGAGGTCGTACAACCCTATTGGAGGGTGTTTTTGTGTGTTGTATTGCTAATAAGTCTTGTTGATGGTTGCATCCTAGCTCATTTAGGACGCCTAACCTTGTTCCTACACTTGCAAGTAGTTTGAGGTGATTCCACAGAGTTTTAGCGAAGTTATGCTCATTTTACCATTGTTGGTTGGTGTTTCCAACCCATTGTTTGTGCATATCAGTTTGTTGTTCTGTGTATCAAACTTGTAGCAGCAGCCATTTTGACCTTTCCTTGACCACAAAACTACTTTTCACATAATTGTTGTTTGGGTTGGGAGTGTTCTCATACTTCATTGTAGCATCTTGGGGGAGTTTGTACTTCATATTCCTATCATTTTCTTTGCCTAACAACAACATATGATGGTATGATATACTTATGTTGAGCTTATTGTTACACCAATTGGTAGTACCATTGGTAAATACTCTTGTATTTATCTTTGATACTCACCCCACTAAACAAGTGGTTTCTCCCATTGAATAAGTGGTTGAGCCTTTCTTTATGTACTTATTACTCTCACTAAATAAGTGGTCAAGTTCTTTGTTTTCTTTCTTGTTATGCCTATTGAACAAGTAGAGGATTGTGTGATTGGTTGGCTTGCCACCAAGTGTTATTTACTTGTACTTCTCATTGAATAAGCGAATGATTACTTTCATGAATTTGGTTTTGATTATTCAACCCATTGAAGTAGTGGTAGCATATAATATTTTAGTTTTAGTCCTTCTCACCGTTTTCTCTCACCTTGCCCACATTGGGATCTAGGTGATCAGAAAGTGGAAGGTGTTTATTCCAGTTATCTTGATTTTATTAATGCAAGATCCCCTTTCATTGTATGCTCTCACCTTGCCCACATCAAGATTTGGGTGATCATAAAATGGAGGGTTGCTTATTTTGTTGATTATTATTGCATTTTGGCTTTAAACCTAATGGGTACAAATTTGAAAAAATTAAGGTTGGGTTATTATAGTGGTATTAGAGCCAAAGTTCCTACCAACCTATTGGAAGATCAATAAAATTTAGAGTTATGAAAATGGATTCTTGCAGGGTTGAAGAACATATCAAGAAGAGTTATGAATAAGAGGCTACCTGACTCTTTAAATAGTATCAAAGCATGCCTACTAGGTTTAGAAACATGGTTTATTTTGACTCTTTCTTGGGTGTTGTGATATTGAGAACTAGAAAAATGGGATTGGTTAAGTACATTACAAGAACAATGAAAGAAAAATTAGAACTTGCTATTGAAGAAGGGTCAGAGAAAGAAGTACTTGTTTGTGGTTTGCGGCCAACAAGTAAGCATGAGGAAGTCAAAAATTAGTCAATATGCATTGATTATGGGACTCTAAGTCTTAAAGAAAGTGAAGATACAAGTGAAGAGCACATGACACTTCAAGATGATTGCGAGATTGAAGAAAAATCACCCATTAAAATTGTGAATGAAGAACACATGAAGTTTGAGGAAGATATTGCCATGGAAATTGTTAAACCTTCCATGATGGATTAGTTTCAAGGAGGTATGAGTTCGTTGGTTATTCCTCTAGCGTAACCTATCATTGCTTCATCACCTTTACCTTGTCTTAGCAAGGAATCAAATGGTGGCTTGGATGACATTGAGTTGGATGTTGTTCATACATATGATGGAAGCCTAGAAAGTATAGTATGTGGTGAACAAAGATGTTTGGTTAGGATTGATTTGATATTGCAAGATATGGAGGTGAAAGACTATCATGATGCTAGTACAAGGGAGTTGAAGAGTGAATTATTCACAGGGACATCCAATCATGAAGAGTACAGTGAACGCACTTTCCTTGAGCCAAGCAATCGAACCTTTAGCACATGGGACCTGGATGTGTTGACACCTAAGCATAATGGGAATCCTATGTGGGATGAATTTCCTTTTGATCTGGATGATGTTCAAAACTTAGAACATAATGTGACCCATGAGATTTTTGTTGAAGAAGATGTCTTTAATGAAGAAGCTTGTACGATGAAGCTCCAAAATGATTTCTTTGAGAAGGTTGCAACCACTAATGAAGAGTTTGATGCTGCTAAAATTTTCAAAGGAACACCTATTGGGGAGCATCATCATCATTCCAGTGATGGTGATCTATATTTTGAGTGGGAATCTCCTATACATGAATAACATCAGTTCAAATTCATAGAGAATCAAGTAGAGGAGAAGAATGAAATGGAGCTTCATGAGGATTTTAAATCAACATTTAGTAGTGAATCATTGCTTGAGTTATAGGATACCATGACTTTTGTTCAAAGTGATAGTGAGGAGGAAGTAGTTTAGAAGATTGTATGACTCCTGATAATGAAGATATTTCCAAATCTTTGTTACATGGAGAACCAAGACACTTGGTTGAACAAACACCTAGGGAGTTATGTGAATTGAAGAATCAACTCTTGGTCACCAATGAGAGGGTGATTCAGGTCCTCACAAAGTCTGAAAACACTCACAAGATCATTGAAATCCTCATGCAAAATGGTGTTGAGGGGAGAGTTACTTCTTCAAACTTTCATCTTATCAAAGATTCTTTGGAAACATTGAAAAAAGAATACTTGCACTTGATTAGAGATTGAGGTAATGTTATTGAATTTAAAAATTATCCTAGTAGTGCATTCAAAGAAAGGGAGAGAAAGGTTGATGAGCTTTCTCTTGAGATTGTTTCAACAAAAGATATATTAGAACATACTCAAATGGCACTAATAGAGGTAGAAGATTAGCTAGTCGATAACAAGCTTTCTAGAGAACAAGAGAATGAATAAAGAGCTGAAGAAATCAAGCAAGTAATTGATGAGCTTGATAGTCTTTAAGAGGATTTTGACTTAGAGGGATTCCAAAAAAATCATCAGAAGTTGTATGTATAGATTTGGATCAGAAAGTTGGATTTGAGCAAGAGAAAAGGAAGGAATTTAAAATTCTTGATAATCCTCTCTTTGAAGTGGGTGCATAGTCAATTTATGATAATCCACTCTTTATGATGGGAGATGAGACATCTGGTGAAGTTTCCAAGCATGAGGTGGAGTGTGGTTCCTAGCTTATTGATGATTTGAGATCAAAACACGAGGATGTTTCAAAATTTGTGATTGGTAATCTTCCAAGGTTGCTTGATAGTGAATGCATAAGTGGGGTTGAGGATGAAGTTTCCACATGGGAAGTTTTGGATCATGGTGACTTCAACATCTTTGACATCAAGGTGTTATCAAAACATGGTTTAGTAGTTGTTGGAAATTTCACTACAGGAGCAAGGAAAGGAGATTCGTTACTTATGAAGGTAAGGTGATAGAAGAACCTGTTATCAATCAGATTGCACCTAAATGCTTGAATGACTAAATTCAGCAATCTGTTGAAACATGGGAACTATCTTCAGGCTGTGGGTATTCCTAAGTCGAAGATAGACCTCCAGATTCTAGGCTGGTTCCTATATGATGATCAATTAGGTACTTGAATGATTTGTTTTAAGAAAAGGGTAAGAAGGACTAAATTGAATGCATGAACTAAAACTAAAACTTCGGTGATGCACCTAATTGATATTTACGAGTAGATTGATTCACAACTAATTATTACAGAATCTATTTTTACAACTCAAATTGGGCAATCTAATTACCTAAGTGTTTCATTAGAAGGCTTGATAATCCATTCTTAATGAAGGAAAATGATATTTTCACAACCTAAAGGAGAGGATAAATTAACATCACAACTTATGATCTGTAACTAAAATTGCTTTTTTCCTATGCATGTATTCATGAATGTGATAGGAATTTAAAGGCTATGAAATCAAACACATTAAATTCGCATCTTATACATTCAATAAATACAAAACTCCTCAATCTGAGAAGGCTAATACTGAATAGTGATAATGAAAAGAAGGAAACTCTGCAAAAATGATAACCTGTAAAGCTGTAAAAATGTATTAAATTTAAAATGTTGAGTTACAAGATAGTCTTCTTTGCATAACGCAAAGGAAAAAAAACAAGAACTAGAGGAAAAAGAAAAACTTTTTCCAATATATACAATGAGAGTGCACTCCAAAGTGCATGAAAATGAAACTGAAAGTCAATTTCAGTATAAAAATGATAACTCCAAGGAAAATCCCGAGCAAAATAAAATATCTCCAAAAGAAGAGCTCAAACTCATGCAAAAATGAGTGAACTCAGTCTCAAACTCGCAGTCACAACATGTATAATTGAAAAGTAGCTCAAACTGAACTGGAAATCTGTAAACAGTGAGTCCAAGCATGCAAAAACTGCCTCATTCTTATCAACTCGCCCATGATAATTGAAACTCCATCCTTGCATGATCAATCTTCAGTTGAGGCTATAATTACAACTCAGCCTTACATAATGTCTTTTATTTTCATTTTAAAATAACTAATTAATTAAATGACTTATAGTCTATCATTTAATTAATTAGCTTACATTGATTAAAGCAAATAAAATAAAGAATAATGTTAAATTGAAAAATCTAACACCCATCTCATGGCTTCACATACACACTAAGCATATATTTTGAATATGCATTCACCATTAATAAATATAAGTCGATCACATCTTGGCACATAAAGCATAGAAAAAGGCCGACCACATGCATATTGTAAATGTTTTGACAATAGTCGACCACATCTTGGCACATAAGTTGACCTGACTAAAGAATTCAACCATGGGAAAAAATAAAACATAATGATTTTGTTTTATTCTTCAAAGATTCCATCAAAAGTCCCGTGAGTGGAAAAGGGCAAAACCATCGAACCCTAATTAATTTTTATCATTTGCACTTTGAATTTTTGGAGAGAAGCTTCATGAAGAAGTTGGCCGCCATGCTGTTGGGTAGGGTTTGGAGAATTTTCTTGATATGGAACTCGAAACTTGAGTTCATACTGCTGTTTCATATCAATTTTTGAAGATTTCCATAGGGAAACATATGGTGAGCTTTTCCTGAGACAAAACTGAACACTTCTCTTGCTTTTCGAAGTTATCTTTAGGCTTTATAGCCATAGCTATGGTAATATTTTGATGTATTGTTCCTTTCATTTTTCTGTCGCTATTGAGTTTCTAGCAAGCTCGCCATGAATGACAAGGATTTAAGCTTTTGAGACTCAATTACAGGAGGAACCCATGGCTTTACTTGTATCTCCTGACATAGAAATTGTGGTAAGCTTCAAAATAATTTACCTCTTTTCTGCTATTGATTCTTTGAGTGCTCTTTATACCTGTATGAGATTGAAGCTCTTGTAGCTGAGATCATGTGGATTTATGTCTCTGGCCATGGCTATCTCTATGCTTTCCTGTTGTTCTAGCTTTAATTATGTGACAAGAGGCGCCATATCATCTTGGTTCAAAACTTTGAAAGAGACAAACAAAATCTCTACATTTTCTTTTGTATTATGAATATGGCTTTAACAATCTCCATCTGGGTACTTGTGATTCATTGCATTTTGTATTTTTTAGAGTAAACCCTCACATGGGTAACAATAAATCTATATTTTTCTCGCTAAAACACCATTTTTGAGCAAAGATCATTGTATAAAAGTTGTTCAAACAGTGACTAACTTGTTTTTAATTAAAAACCCTTAGATGGGTACTCTGAGACTGCCATGGTTGCCTTGATTGCATCTTTTATTGCGCATAAATATGCTCAATTTGTATTCAATATGAACAAAAAATGTAGTATGTATGAGCATATCTTTATCTTCCAGATGTTTGAATATTTACCCTTCATTGCACACCACTGTATCTATCACTTTCAATCATGTATTCTAATATCTGTATCTATATTCTCATAGCTTGATAAAAACCCTAAGAGGGCTCTGTGAGTAGATGTTGCTTGAAACTTTTTTTCCTTTTCTGAAGCAAAACCTTGTCACTATGCATATTCTACTATTCTTTTATTTTTCTAATATTATGGCTCTTTGTACTGTACCATGCATTTGCTATAAAGAGTCTCTTCTTCACTTTTGGTTTCTCTTGTGCATACATACATCTGCTGCAACTTCTATCATTGACTTTCGGTGCTGCCACCATAATGGGTTACACTTTTAGGGACATCCTGATTTTTGCCTGAAATCACATATTTTTAGAAAATACAATGATTTATGACTTTAAAGGTTCCATTTAAATCATTTTAATTAAAGAGGGATTGATCAAACCCCCTTGGATAGAACCTTGTTAGATTTAAACCATACCTATAATTGAGTCTCCTCTACACCTATCAAAATGCTGATAAAAAACCACTTTTGATTTACCTTTTGGGTGATCAAATGAATTCATTTAAAATTTATGTTTTGTAAATATAACCCTTATTATAAGCTTCCCAAAAAGTATAATTTTAAATATGTTTAATTTGATTATTATATTTTTTTTAATTTCTTGTGAATGTAGGATTTTTAATGAACATCAAGTTTTTATTTCACACACGAAAAAAAAAATAAGAGAAAAAAATTCTAAAAAATACATGTGCACTAGGTATTGATATCCTTATTCCAACAAAAAAAGAATAAGTTAATTCAAATGAATACAAAAAAAGTTATGCGGCCGAAGTACACCTCTGTCCAAATTATAATTACACTGACTTGGAAAATTAATTAAAAAAAAAAATGTAACAAAAAATTATTGAAAAATATCTATTCCCTAGATATTGGTGTGAAAAAATTGTATTTTAAAAATTAGAATTGTATCCTATCTATAAAAAAAGTTACATGGGCCGAAGTAAACATCACTTTTTAAAAATGTTGATTAGTAGAAAAAATAAGTTATTAAAAATTACATAAAATGATTCACAATTTATTTTTTATTTTAAAAAAATAATAATAATTAGAATCTACACAAAATGTCTAACAAATAACTAGTTTGATTCATCTTCAAAACCTTAATGGTTTAGCTGCTATAGGTGTAAGAAAGTGAATGTCTGGTGAAAAATCCTGATTTTAATGTCAAGTTTGGCCAAAAACTATAACCCATTATTGTGGGATCACCCCTACTCTTTTGTAGAAAACCTCAGCCATCAAACCATTATCTTGAAATTTTCTCTTGCTATGGTTCACATACACCTGTTTCTTTTGTGAGAACAGTCCATGAAAGAATGTTGTTTCAGTCTTCTGTAGACTGTAGCTTTTATGATTTGCTTTACTAATTGAAACAATTGGGAATGGCACATAGTAATGATGTTTCTCTTGATGCTTTAATGTGGCAATGCGTCACTTGCATATATGGATGTCCTTGATATGAAGCTCTCATGTATGAATGTTGTTTGCTCACTTATCAAATGTTCATAATATTCACCTGTAGCTTGACAATGTGCACTTGAGACTTTTCTGAATGCTTATGGTCTATTCTATCCTCTTTATCTATTATGAAAAATAGTCCCAAGCTTCATGTAGCAGCCTGATGCTTGAAACCCAGTTTGATATGCATGAGGCATAATCATTTTCTATTTTTTTTCAATTATGTTATTTTGTAGGAAATTGGGGATAGTAAATGACAATGGAAGCCATGCCCTTGATTCTTTTGATGACGTCTCTTGACGATGATTTGTAACAATTTTCACATACAGTCATATAGACTGCCCTTCTGGTAACTATGTAGACATTTCACTTGATGATAATGCTCCATTTTCCATTTTTGTTTCTTAAGTCTCTGTAAGACTATGCTTGTACCTTAAAAGTGTTAAAGTCATGATGACCTGATGTCTTGTTCTCCCTTCAGCATAAAATGGATCAATGCCTCATTAAAATGTAAATATGAATGAAAGGAAGAGCTGAAACAAAGGATGACAAATATAATCAATGCTCTCTTAACATGTTTCTTTGATTGTTACATTGAATTATGAGCAATAAGATGCTTTGCTCAATCTGCTTTTATCATGTTCAAATAGAAACTGCTTTATGAAACTATTAATCACAATAGTCCTATTTGGTGACTGTAATTTCAAATATCTAATAACTCTCAACTAATGATATGAATGAGAGATGTCCTTATGATATGTCGGGCTCAACCCTTGTGGGAGACCATTTTTCTCCACATATCTAATGAAAAATGATCGCGAACATAATGAACCTGTTCCTGCACATTGAAACAAACAAGTTAGTAAAAATAATCGAAGCTAAAAGCTTCCATTGAAATTCGTGTTCCTTGATTGTCAGCCTTTGTAACTCAATCATCTGGTGAATGCCTAATTGAATGTATATTACATTCCTGTTGGTAGCATAGAAATGAAGTAGAATGTAATTTATCATTGCTTAGAGTAAATCTCTAACATCATTCTTTTTACAACCTTGCAGGTTCATGCAGCATAGAATTGAGATTGCTGCAACTTGGAGACGCAACAACTGAAGACATCGAGCAAAAGCAGTTCATCATCATAGGAAATGATGAATTTCTTCCCTCCTTTATGTTTAGATTATCTTCAGTAGTGTAGTATTCCATCCCATCTTGTATTCATTATTTGATTAAGACAATCAAGTCCAGTTACTCTCGCAGCTTGTGTGGGATTTCAGTTTTTTCAAAATGAATAAAAAGCATTATTACGCAAATGTCCATTTTTTTGTTTCAAATAGTTGCATATTAAAACTGTAATCAAAATGTAATATGATCTTTATGATGAACAATGAATACTTAGCAGCAAAAATTTGGAAATTTTTGTACCTATCAATGATGAATTCAATTCAGCTCTACCTGTTTGAGCTCATAGTGAAAAATAGGTAACAAAACCATTATCTCTAATTTATTTTCTTCCTATGTTGAGATGTGATGGATTGGATCCTTGCAATAGGGAGTTTGGCCTTGTGGATTCGCTGCAAGGAATGGAATATCATCTTGAATCAAATAATGTTGTTGTGGTGAGCCCTTGTGAGGAGGTTTCAAATGTTCACAAATCTCCTTGGTTTATGAAACACAATTTGATGAATTGTTGGCAGCCCCAACTTGATGGAATCACTTGGGGAGTAGTTTTCCGTGCTCATGATCGTATGCATGGACAAATTGTTGATGTTACCTCTCTTTGCATCCATCTTATGAGTCCATTGATGTCCCCACAAATGGATTGGAGAGATATTCTAAGGGATTGTTGGCTCTATGGTGAAACTTGAGAGGACTTTCCTACCCTTCAACATGAGCAGAGGTGCCATTTTAGCTGATGCTTCTCAGTGTTGCAACAATTGTTCTTCTTCTTGGGTGCTATTTTTTCAAAAATCAGACTTCAAATTGACCATTTCTAACTTGGAGAGTTGCAGGTATGCTCATTTTCACTCCATTTAGCCCCTTAGTAGGATTGACTTGTGGTCTCAAATGAGGGGGATGCTGAGTTTGGGTAATCAAAATATGAGTAGGAGGAGTGTACAAGCACCCATTAGTTGTTATTCTAATCCATTCGTCGGTTCTTATGTTTGGGACAACAAATTATTTTTTCAGTTATGAACTTGATGGTGGAATGTAGGAAGTTGAGAATGAGGAAGTTAGCATTAACTTTCTCAAATTTACCTATAGGGTGCTATAGGGTTTTGATCATGGGGAGCAATTTTACAAGGAGTTGGCTAATAATTTATTGAGTTTTATCACTCTTCTTATGGGGGAACTTCATGAGACTACATTTGGAGGCACCCAACAGAGCAATGTTCCTATTTGGGGTAGCTACAAGTTCCTTAGAATTATTTGGGATCCTGGAGTCATGTTGAGTTTAATTTAGAATCAATCAATGCATGGCTTGCAATTGCTTGAGGACAAGCAATCTTGGGGAGGGAGGATTGTAATGTCCCCTTTTTGGCCCTAAGCTTTCTAGTGACCAATAGCCTATTTCTAAAGCCTCATAGCCTACTCGGAGGCAATTTTCAGGGTTTCCAAGATTCTTGGAGGTTTATCATTAACTTTTTTGGAGGTTGATGTAGGATTTTACCAAAGGGATTTCTAGCTCTTTCTAGGTTTTCTAAAATCCTTGGTGGGCAGTCACTACTATTTTAGCAGTGACTATTTTTAGTACTTACCATTTTTAGTAAGTCATAGCTACATCTCAAAATGTGCTTATTTTGAGATTGGACACAATTACTATTTTTAGCAATATGTTATTTTTAGTAAGTATTATTTATGGCAATGATCTTGGTAGTAGTTCAGTGTAGGGTTACTATTTCTGACAGCTGTGGCAGTTGTAGTGGTTGACATCTTGTTATTTTTAGCAGTTGGATTCTCCACCATCCTTAGCGTTCAAAAATGGAAAAGTTAGAAATTTAAGTTTATTTTATAATGTCAAGTCACCTTTTGACCCCCATGGATAGGATGAATAACTTAAGTTGTTTTTAAAAGGTGGATTTGTGGTTGGACGCCTAGATGGAGAATTAAATTGTTTTAAAAGTAAATTTTATGCATAACTAAGGTGGACACCTAAAGTAAAGGCCTTAAGTGATTTTAATAAAATATTTTATTATCCAAGTGTGGTGGAGGGAAAAGGGATTCAAACTTTTGGGTCTCAAAGGCTATATATGCCCTCACTTGCTCTCATTTGGAGATGCTAATTTGTGATAACAAAGTGTGGTTGAAATGCAAAGAGATATCCTTGGGCTTTGAGGATGAAACCCCTCTAAGTCAACTTCAATTTCAGGATTGCAAGATATCTCCTAGTTGAATAGTGGTGTAGCTCCATTTCATGGGTTACAATTGAGCTCATACTGGTGATGGCTTACTTGTTTCTTTCAATTTTGGGTTGTGATGATGTCTTCTAGCTTTGATTTGGTTTTTTAACTCTTCTTGCAACGTTTTGAAGGAATTTTAGGAGTGTTTTATCAGACTTGGGTGTTGCTAGTTCATGCCTTTCCATAGCCTAGTTGACCCATGTTTTCACTCACGTTGTTCAGAGAGGCTAGTAACTTTTTGTGGGTGTTGGTTTATTAGCTCTTTCATCCTAGGGTGCCCCTTACAAAATTTGAGATTTTTTAATGGAGAGATGGAATTAACCTTGCTAGTCACCACTTTAGGGAGGCCGTACAACACTGTTGGATGGTTTTTTTATGTGTTATGTTGTCAATCAGTCTTGTTGATGGTTGCCTCCTAGCTCTTTTGGAACACCTAGCCTTGTTACTACACTTGCAAATGGTTTGAAGTGATTCCACAGAGTTATCATGAAGTTATGCTTGTTTTTCCATTATTGGTTGGTGTTTCCAACCCATTGTTCATGCATATCAGTCTGTTGTTCTATGTATCAAACTTGTATCAATAGCTATTTTGACCTTTCCTTAACCACTAGAGGAATTTTCACTGAGGTATAATTGTTTTTTGGGTTGGGAGTGTTCTCATACTTCATTGTAATAGCTTAGGGGAGTTTGTACTTCATATTCCTATCATTTTCTTTACCAAAGAGAAACATATGATGGTGTAATATACTTATGTTGAGATTATTGTAACACCAATTGGTAGTACCATTGGTGAATGCTCTTGTATTTGTCTTTGATACTCACCCCACTAAACAAGTGGTTGCTCCCACTGAATAAGTGGTCAAGTTCTTTGTTTACATTCTTGTTATGCTCATTTAACAAGCAGAGGATTGTGTGACTGGTCGACTTGCCACCAAGTGCTATTTACTTTCTTGTACTTCTCGTTGAATAAGCAGATGATTACTTTCGTGCATTTGGTTTTGATTACTCACCCCATTGAAGAAGTGTTAGCATAGAATATTTGAGTTGTAAGCATAGAAGATTTCAATTGTAAGACTTCTCATTGTATGCTCTCACCTTTCCCACATCGGGATCTAGGTGATCAAAAAGTGGAGGGTTTCTTATTTTGTTGATTATCATTGCATTTTGGATAAAACTAATGGGAACAATTTGAAAAATTAAGGATGGGAACCTATTACAATTAGCTACTAACATGAACTCGATAGTCTCATATATATTATGTGTATATTGATTATTTATAATTTTCAAAGTGACTAGATGCCAAGATTCATGTCATAGTTAACAATCAACATCTTTGAAGGTGGATTCCCATTTCGACCTCTATGACCTTTTTTCATTTATAGATAAACCAACCAGTAAAATATAATAACAATAATTGGTTATAACTCTACACTAGTAGTTAAGTCAAGATCTAGATTAGACTTTAGTCAATAGTTTGGCATTCATGCTTAATAAGATTTTGTTTGTTTGTTTTGTTAGCATTTTAATTTGCACCCTTTGGTGCAACACAAAGTGAAACAATGTGTAAGATAATCCCTTTCTTTGAATCAAAAGGGGAAGCTCCTTATAAAGAAACTAAGTAACTACATATCTTTTGGTTCTTGGACAAGGGCACAAGGCTTAACAACATTTTTTCTCAAAACAAATGATTGAATTGGTATAACAAAGAATTCACAATTCAATAAAATGAATAAAGGAATTAAGTACAAATCCATAATCACCAACCTCAAAAAAATATGTGATACAAACCTGTGAATTTGACAAAAATGATGACTTCTCAAAATAATGTCGACTTTTCAAAATGTGATTATCTACTTTAAAACAATGATGACTAAAAATAATATGGGTTATAAATAGCTTAGGCTAAGAATAACCCATTTGACAATCAACTTTTGGTAGTGATTTTGATGAAGCACTCTTCCATTTTGACCATGGAAACTTCTTTGAAGAAGTTCCTATAACCCCAAAAACTAATATTGGTAACTTGAACTTGAAAAACCATTCCTTTTACTACATTTAACATGAAACCTTAGTTGAAATTTGTAATTTTTGATTCTTTGCAACCTTAGAGTGTATAAAATTTTCTATTTTTTTCTCAAAATTGTAAAAACAAAAAGTTGTTGTGAGGATTGTTGAATGACTTTCACAAAAATATTGTTTAAAGTTTTATTTTATAAAAAGAAAATCAACAATATACATTAATACAAATACATGAACAAATATACAATTTTGAGTGTTATTATGTACCACTTATGTCTTGCCTTTGGATGACTAAAAAAATGCTAAAAAGTGATAAAAACCCTAGCCATAATATAGAATAATTGAATAGTTGTATGTTAATTATAATGATTGATTTTTTTTTTGTTTAGCAAAATGTTGTGAAAATATGAATTTTCCTTCTTCAATTGAACACTTGAAAATAGAGTCGAACTTTCATTGCCTCTTTATGAAGTGCACACTTCATATATGCTAAGTTAATTTTTTGAATGATGAGTGGCCGAACTCTATGAGACACACCCTTGAAAAGGCTTGCAATTTTTGAAAAATGGTCTTAGTTTGAGCAATGCACGCTTGGCCATAGGACTACAACTTTTGAGTATTAAAAAATGTTTGTTCTTCATATGAGTGTGCCCCTATTTATGGGAAATAACTTTTTGTGTTTTTGAAAATTCCCATTCATCTATCATGAGGGGCATTATTGTGAATCATATATTTTATCCAACTTTTTGGATGCATATTTGGTTGTTTTATTAATTAATTGAAATTTAAAATAAAACATGATTATGAATTTCAATTAATTAATAAATATGATCAATTGTACATCCAAAGTGTTTGATAGATGTTGAACTTGTAAATAGCCTTATATTTTTCACATTTTGAAAAGATTTCTAGTATAAGGCACACACCTATGAAATGGATGCAAATTCTGACATTTAACACCTCTTAAGTGAGGCACATGTCAATGAAATAGGACACATTTTTCTTTTTTGAAAACCTATCTTCCTTCACATTGATGCATGGTCATACATTGAGCAACATTTTTACTTTTAACTTCCATGCACCTTTTCACATAGGTGCATGCCTGCTAATTGGGCGAGAATTTTTTCATGCCTTTGTGAATTTTTTACTTTTCTCAATCATCTATGCTATAATCTTTGCCTCACCAAATGCATTGGAAATTTCCTTTCATTAGCCTTGAAAATACACCAAATAGAGATGACAAAAATGATATTGATGATTGTGAAAAGGGTTCAAGTAGGGCTCACAAAACAAGACATTTGAAGAATTTTACTCAAAGCATGAATTAATACAAATTTATTTTCTATGAGTACAATAATTGGCTATATCTTAGGACCACAATGTATACTTGGGGCGTAATACTTCTAGAATCTTTAGTTCATTAGTAGACTAGTGTCTTATTAGTTGGGCATATGGTCAAGCTATTCCTAAATTATCTAAAAGAAGATAATCACAAATCACTTAGGTGATAGAAAACATATCTTATTAAAAAGGGGAAACACAACATGACACAATGCAAAAAAAAAAATTCTCTTTTATGAGTGTGATTGAAGGGAAGAAATTTTTTACACAAATTCATTTACAAGTTGAAAAAAGTAGCAACCCAAATTGACAAGCCAAGATCCAACTATGTTACTATATTATCTTGATAATAGTGTGATAGATCTATTGTGAAAAAAGGCTTAGGAAGATATTTAAGTTCTTGTGGAGAAAACATAGGTGAGGACTCACCACTACTTGTGATTCAAGATAAATATGAAAGTCACCAATCCTATTGAAATTCATCCACATTTGTTAGAGTTACTCTATCAAAGCTTGATGTTGTATATTTTCATAATTGATAATCACCACATCCTCTATTTTCTTTAGGACCTCTTGAAAATCTTCATCTCTTGTAGTGTCATCCACAACTAATGGAATATGTAAACTAACCTTGTCATTGGAGCACACAAAAACTATCAAATTTGAGAATGAGTTAAATTTTAAGAGAAAATCCACCTCACCCTCTAATGATGGATCACTCTTAAGATGTATGAAATTGTCAAGATTTGAGATCAAAATTTCCATAAATAGATCTTATTCGATGCATGATTCTAGAGCTAGATTTCCTTTAAGAAGAAGATCATGTTCTTCATATAACTATGATTCTACATTGACATTATGAAGAAAGATTTATCTTTCTATAGAAAACTCTCTATCCCCAATGAAGACATTGATAGATACTTTTCATGATTAGTGTGCATGGAAATTCCTCAATTTTAAGCTGAAATATCCCCAAAGAAGAATATTTTTGTTCTTTGATAATAGAGTCAAATATTGAGGAAAAATATCATTCTTTAGCATGAGACTCCATCTCCTTAAGAAATATTTCTTGAGTAGCTTAAGTGGGTTGAATATCTTTGATCTATCTTATGCAAGTTCTTTGAACAACCCTTCCAATAAAGAAAAGAAGGAACTTGATTCATCATCTTCTCTAGTGCAATTGATTTCTTCTTGCTTAGTAAAAATGGTTGGACACAACTCATATCTTAAGGTGCTTTTGTTATCTCATCTTCTTAAGATAACATATGACATAAATGTGTAATAAGAAGTTTATCTTCAATCAATAATCCTTCACTTTCCTCAAATAATTTGAGAAAATTAGGAAAAATCTTTGATTCTTTTGGATATTTTTGTTCCACTTGAAGTTCTATTCATACTTTTCTCTCTTTTGCTTTCCTTTTTTTCCTTTTCATGCTCATTTTTAGGTTTTTTATTTTGTGAACCTATGAAAGAATCTAGCATACGATTATGCAAATCATTTCTTTATAAAAATCATGTTCATATTCAATATAGTTCATCATAGAGTCACCACTAGGTTCATTTAAAAATTGAGCAATACTTGAGTTTGCTGAAGCCTAGAAATCCCATAATTTGATTAAGTTTTTTCATCTTTGAACATGTATTTCTATTGTGAGCATTTGTATCATGAAAGGTATCTTAATCAATTGTAGATGGAGGTCTTTCAATTACTTGTTTGGTAGTTGGAAAACATGGCTTATTGGTGTTGGAAAATGGTGGAAAATTGTTTATAGTTGAAGATGATTGATATTTGTGAATAGACACATGTTGCAATTGTCTCTTCATAATTGTAACATTATTGACCTCCCTTTATAACAATGGATTCATTGAATGTTGAACTAGTGGGATAATAATATCCTTTTTTATTTTTCTAGTGGTAACTCTGAACTAGTGGGTTGATAAAATATTTTTAAATTTTTTTTTTCTAGTGGTAATCATATGATCCTCCAACTCAATTGTATGTTCTTGAAAATATTTCAATTTAGTATCACGGTGTATTTTTATAAAGAAAACAATATTTGATGATAGAGCATTTATAAAACAAAATAGAAGAATCTCGTGAGAGGGATTCAATGTAGTATTGCTTCTAGTAATGAGTTGATTGAATATTACCATAAACTCCCTTATATTCTCATTATTATTTTTTATTCAAACTTAAGAGTCAAACAAATAAAATATGACTATATTTAATTGCTTTAAAGCATGCAATAAAATTCTCACACATAGTGTTCCAATTGGTGATGTAATTAACTTGAAGATGATGCAACCAATTTGTAGTTTTTCATACCATAGTCTCAACAAATAATTAAATTGCAACATCCTCATGAGAAACACCAAGAATTTTTCAATTTCAGAGTGCTTGAAGTGGTTCCTTTTTTTGACACTAAATATGTCTTGATAATCTTTGGCATAGATATAGTAGAAGAATCTTGGTGTGGAGGAGACTAATAGTGTAGACTACACCATGATTGATCATCAATTGTTTGTAATTGTTGTTCCCTAGAGTTGCTAAAAAACCATTAGTATTTTAATTTACACTTTTTGATTCAACACAAAATGGAACATCATTTAAGGTAAAAACTTTTTTCAAATTGGAAGGGGAAGCTCCCTATAAAAAATTAAAAATAAAACCCTAGAACCTAAGGGCACGACCTCTTGCTTTCTACGCTATATACAATTTAACTCCAGGGTTTAAAAAATACGTTGCAACAACATTAAGTTACTACCTATTTTTTCATACTTTTACAAGATAACAAGGCTTAACAACACTTTGGCTTGATACTATATTTTTTTTTACCTATTTTCTTAAAACAAACAATCTATACCAACTATTAAATACTCTCTTTCTTGATAAAATTTGAGATTGAAGATTGTGAGTACAACACAAGGATTGAATTGGTTTAAAAAATGTACACACAATTTGATTTAATAAAATATAAGGAATTGAATACAATATCACATCCACCAACTTTATAAAAACATGCAATACAAAATCTACAAATTCAACAAAACAATTAAATTTATCCAAGTAAACATTCATGAGATCTCTCAAAAAACATGAATGACACTATAATTCACAAAATTGACATTGCCAAATTCTATTAAAAATTTAAGTGCAAATTACATCTATAACTATTTAGAATGCTTTATATGACAAGTAATTAAAAATGGCAACTAGTGCTTTTCTATGAATAGTTTGTTTGCACACAAAAACAAGCTTGTTATATAATTTTTCCTATAAATTCTAACCCTAAATTAGTAAATGCTCAAATAGATTTTGATAAAGAGAACAATCAAATAAAAATAGACCTTATGTTGTGTTCCCTTGGAGGAGGAATTCCTAAAATATCTCAATAGGTGCTACTAATTTTTTTTGGGAGTTTTTATATGAAGACTATCTCATGAATTTTGTGGTAACGAGCAGGCTTGAAACTTTAAGCTCTAAAAATTCAAAAATTTGGTGCCCTCATGATTATTTTTTAGGAACAAAAAATTCTACATTTACAACTATATAGTTAAATCTAAAAAAAATATAAATGAGTGTCATTTGATAGCAAAATTCTAAGAAGTTGGTGGTAAAAAGTCACCCCACCTTAAAGACACCCTATTAAAATATAAATCTAAAAATTAGAGGCTCCTATTTTCTTGCAAAAATTCTAATATATTCATAAAATCTATTTCTTAGAGTTTTTTAAAATAACCAATTTATAATAATAGTTTAAAAAACAGTTCTTTCTTTAAAAATAAGAGCTAAAAATAGTAGGCCCAAAAAAATAGAAGTACGAAGAATAGAAGCTACCAATATGTAATTGAAACAGATTTACAATACAAAATTTTAAAATTGCAATGACCAAACATATGACAAACACCAAAAGAAACAAGGAGTTAATACTTGAGCTGAAACACTTTAAATAGGTCTAGATTGTAGTTGTTCTAAAGATGATTAAATTGATCTTGAATTTGTCGAAGTTGAACCAAAGAAATAACATTTTTCTTGGATGAATTTTGAAGCTGTGAAAACAAAAAAGAAACCTAAAAAACTATGTCAGAGTAAAGCATTAGAATACCAATTTCTTGAAAATAGTTGCTTGAAACCACATCATTACACTTGGCCTTCCAAATATTATGTAAAATAACTTGTTTGATTGAATCAACAATCACATTAAATGAAAGCCAAAACCAAAGAGAGCTTCTTTCCAGTTCAACTTATGATGAAAAATATAACTTATTTTTAAAAATAACATTCCATTGTTTTTTAATAGGAGAGCAATCCCAATTCATATTTTTAGTGCATAAATAAAAGTAAATGGCTTTAAACCATAATGTGTTTCAATCTATCTCCAATAGGTAGTTTATGATGTAAAACTTTCCAAGCCAACAATTGTGTCTCTGCATTAGTTTTTGATTTCCATATTTGTGTACTTATTTTGGTCCACATTTTGGAGATAAATATGCATTTCCATTTGTGATTGAGGTGAGGAATGATATTCCAATGAAGCAAGGAATTAAGATAGATTTTCTTTAATGAGAGATAATTGAAATGAGTAGAAGATAGCCATTTCCAATATTTAAAAGGATTGCATTCCTTAAGAGTACAAATTTTCATAGATAACTTAAGAGGAACTAATGATTGCACATATATCATAAATTCTTTGTACTTGACATTCAACCCATACCATTCTTTGATTTTCAGCCATGAAACCCATCAAAATAATTAAAATCTCAAATATCTTCAAATTGTTAAACACCTTTCTTATACATATAATAAGAATTTTTAATAAAATATATAACAAGTAGTTGATTATGGTAATTAACAAGTTTATTCCACCAAATTGATGATGAAGTAAAGTTGAATCCATGTTTTAGAGAGGAATCATTCCATTGGAGAAATTGACAAACTTGGTTCTAAGCTTTCCAAATGGATTGTAAAGGAAAGGAAGCCTTGATTTTGAAAAAGGGAGACATAATGATTTTATCAAACCAACTATTTAACTGCCATTTTTTGTTTGTTTCAGCTTGAATAATTTGGTTACGAACAAGGATTTTCCATGGTTCATTCCCTTTATCAACTCTAATAATCCACTTCATAGCAAGACATAACCCTTGGTTTTTGGGGTTAATGATTCCTAATCCACCCTTATGTCTCGGTTGAATGCAATGGGATCAAGAAGAAGCAATAAAACCAACATTGCCATCCCATTTCTAGAACAAAGAAATTTTCTAATCAATTTGTTCAAATATTCATATATATTTTTAGATGGCATCCAACAAGATAATAAATAAACATGGGTGGCAATAAAATTTTTATTGGTAATTTGAATTTTACTAGCCAATGATAAAAACTTATTGCTCCAATTAAATAAAATTTTCTTAAGTCTATTTAGGAACTTGTTCCACACATCAAAAAGAGAGAACTCTACACCAAAAGGAATATCAAGATATCTAGTAATCTCCTCATGTTTAATTTGTTTCCACTCTTTGTGAATCCATAGAAATGGGACTATATTGAAACATCAAAAATTCAGTCTTGTTGTGAGCTAACTATGATCCAAAAATGGATGAAGCAAATGGGGCAAATGGAGCTAAAGATTATTTTTGCATGATCTAGTTCATTTGGAAGAGATGACCCTATTTAGCACTTGCAAAATTTGAACATGCGAGAGTAAGATATTCCCCTTCCGATAGCATCAACCATGTCACAAGTAGGTTTTGAGAAAAGATCGAAGAATAAAAGAAAGTATTATTTGTTGGTTTTCCTTGCCTTCCCTCCTAGACAACATAATGCCATCACTGCTAGTGCAAATGGAATTCCATTTGGGTTTTGAAGACATGAATGAACCCTTAATGGCACCCTTACTTCTTGCAATAAATCTACTTCCTTGAAGATATCAATTAATATGGAAAAAACATATCAGAAGCTCTCGACTTCCTCTCTCAATGATAAAGGCCTCTTTTGTAAAATTGTCTTTTGTTAGCCTGAATTAGGGAAAATGGAAAATTGTGTTCACAAACAATGTGGGGAAGGTTTCAAAATTAGGTCACTACCCAAATTATATATCCAGGATATTTCCCCTAGCCATGATTCAAAGTAAAATATCTTTAATAAAGGTTCTTGGATTTGGAATGGCTTTAAGTTTTTTCCTAGCTTATTGGAGACCCTATTTTATTTAGTGATTGCAAGATTGGCTCCACTCCCCTTTGGATTAGGATTTAGAATGCCTTCTCTAAGTATTGGGCACTAAGCTCTTTCCAAGATTGACAACAAATTGGATTCTTTTCTATCTTTATATGATAACATCAAAGAAGAAGACCGCTTTGGAGATTATGCTCAAATTTGTATTAATTATGACCTTTCCAAGTCCTTTCCTAAATTTTATGAATTCAATCATCAAGGATAGTGTTTGGAAACAAAAAATTGATATGGAAGGCTATGTCCCAAGTCATTTTCACCATCACAAACCTTGCTACACCCAATATCATTATTAGGAAAAAATATCAAATTCATAAAAAGGTATGGAAGGAAAGGAGAATCTTATTGCCACATCCAATGTGGAAAGGCCTTCAAACTCTCCCTAGAAAACTATTTTATCCTTTTATAGAGGGATTCATAATCAATCCTCCTATTAAATCAAAATATTGGGTTGGAGAAAATTCTAATCAACCTATTGTCACCATCCCTTCTCAACTTATACAAGAGTTCCCTATTTACAAATCTTAGTGTATTTTGAACAAATATAAATCAGTGGACAAGGTAACTATCTATAACAATGGATTGTTATTTGGATTTGATCTCAGTTGGAAGGTATGGCAAGGATTTGGTCCCTAACACAATCCTCGCCATATCCCAACTATTTCTTCAAAATCTATACCAAATTGTGATATGCAAAATAAGAAGGGAAAAAAATAGATTTGAAGAAAGATAAAAAACAAGTTATTTGTTATAGGTAGTAAAAAGAGTGTCCATTATTTTTATGAATCTAGTATTTGAGGGGTGGAATTCCCCTCAAATATGTCATGAAAATCATATCTTAGAATGTTACTGGTTTGAATGTCCTTGAAAAAAGATACTTAATAAAGTGTTAGTTAATTTTGCAAGAAGCAGAAATTGTTTTTCTTTAGGAAAAAACATCAACAATGAAGCCCTTATGTTGGAGGTTATGGAGGTCTTGAAATTATATGGTCTCCTTCCTCCACTTACATTTCTTTGATTCTTCAAGGAAGTAAAATACATTTTTGCAAAGTCATTAGTCTAAATTTGGATTAAGCTTCTTTATCCTCAAAATTTATGGCCCAATAATCATCTCCTCGAGAAAAAATATGATTTACTTCTTTTAGCTATTGTCAAGCCTAAAAATAAAGATTTGGTTATCTTAGGAGGGGATTTTGATGTTATTTCATACTCTTCTAAGAAACAAGGTAGAGTTACCAATCCAATTCATTCTTAGTTGGATTTAATTGCATATAATGACAATCTTCAACCAATGGAATTGATTCCAAGGGTAAGTGCCAAAAGATGGGGGGCCAAAAAGGGGTCTTAAGTGGTCACTTTTTTTTTTTTTCTAAAATCAAGAAATATTGACCTTGGATGTGAAATTGGGGATAGTTACACTAAAAAAAATTAGATGCAATAAAAACAAGGATCATAGTGCTTCGAGTCTACTTTCTAAACTACTATTTTTTTTTTGAAAATGGTTGAGATTAAGGGGTTCAAAAGAGGGAACCACAAAAATTATTTCTTTTGTCAAAAAAACATAACAACGTGACTTTTGTGGCTCCCTCAAAAGGTTAACTTTTTTTTGGTATTTTTAAAATCGCTTTGGTGAGAAATTAGCTAACATGATGTAGTTTATGCCTGATTTTTCTGATAATTTTTTACTGAATATTTGATTTTGTACTAATTTTCAAAGTGGACACTTCCTGAAAAACAAAATTTTGGCCGTGCTACCCCTATAAATTTTGAAAACTAATTGAAATCAATTTTTTAATATGTGTAGAATGGAGTCTAGTATCTAAAAATGTAATTTATTTGAAATTTTGATGAACAATTAATTTATAAAGAAAAAATTTACCAAACATCAATTTTTGCCAAAAAATAGACACACAAACAAAAATAAATAAAGATGAAAGGCTTAACATTGTCAAAATGTGAAAAACATTGCATCATTAGATAGCTAAGAGAGAGTATAACATTACCTAGGTGTTCAATTTGTTCAACCTTGAAACACATGCAAACCTGATGCTTAACACAAATGTGATTATGTGAAATATTGTAGAATTTACAAAAACACGTCTTTGGACATTGGGAAGGCACTCCAAGCCTTTGGGTTGGTATTCCAAAGCAAATACCAAGCCTAAGTCTTTGGGATTCCCAAAGTAAGAAATAATGCAAGTGCATTATAATGTGCTCGCGTTATTGCATTGTATTGACATATTTTGTGCATTTGTGTCTAAGAGTTGCCTAAGCAAGACATAACACGAGCGCATTATAATGCACTAGTGTTATGTCTTGCTTTGTGTTAAATGCTAGTAAATTAAATGTATGTATATATATTTGTATGTTTATATGTATGTATGCTTGTATGAAATGTATGCATGTATGTATGTACACCTATATGTATGTATGCTTGTATGTATGTATGCAAGATTGTATGTATGTAAGATTGTATGTACATATGTATGTGTTTAAGGGGGGAATAGGGTTTGCATCACAATGAATTGATCAAGATGATGAACCACTAATTCTCACCCTAAAAAATGCAATTATGTGTATGATATGATGCAAACAATAATAAAAAATCAATCCTAACTATTATAGCAACAATGAGGGAAGTTTTGAGAGGCTAGAAAGGTGTGTACCTTACTACAAGAAGGCTATTTTTAGGTCACATAAGACTCATTCGTCCTTACTGGTGAATGTGTCCCTGTTAGGGTTTTTAAAAATTGAGATCTTGGCTATGTTCTTCAAGATTTTCACTCTCAGCTCCTTAGTGATCAGCTCCCGAAAACTTGAAACAAATTTTGTAGCCTTTTTTTTGTGTTCTTGCAATATAGGTGACAACTTTGCACCTTGACATCTTTGGCAATTTTGCTTCAAACTTGTTCTCGACTTGATCTTCAACCTATAAATCTGCAAACACACATTCAAGAGGAGAAAAACTTGTTGATTGTTAGAGGATCAAGGGGTTTTCCTAAGTCAAACCCCTTTTAGGTAATTAAAACTTGTGATGAAATAATGAAATTGAAGCATGAAACATGAAACATGAAATGTTGATACCTTGGAAGTTGTCTTGGAATATAAATCTGCAAACTAACTTGAAGTGGCCATGGAGAATGTAGATCTTGATCTCAAATTAGATGTGAAACAATGCTTGCCAATGAATCTTCAATTCTACATCAACAATCTAACCTCAACAACATGCTTGAATGCACTATGCCTTTGACATGATGATATGATCTTGAATTAATACAATAAAATCTTAATAATCTACCCTTGAATGCCTTTGAAATGATCTATAATGCTCTTGCTCTTGATCTCATGAAGTCACATAAAATTTCTAGGATGAAACTACGTAAATTAACCTTGTATTTATACTAAATCTAAGAATTAGCCTTGAAATTCAAATAATCCAAGCTAGATCTAGAAATGAAAATCATTAAAATCCTGCTACAAATAAATTCAAAAAGGGGTGTCCTATGTGAGGAGGACCCATTAGCCACCTTGGGAAAATGGGTCCTAGCACAATTTCCTAGGACAAAGCTCTAAGGGGATGAAATAACATCAAAAACCCATTTCAAATATGCTAAGAAAGGGGTGTCCTATGTTAGGAGGACTCATTCGCTAGTAAAGGTGAATGGGTCCTGGCACAAATTTCCAAGAAATCAATTTTTCCAAGTTAAATGTCATGTATTATCATCAATGGGTATTGGGATAGATCCTTGAAAAATGCAATTAATAAGGCTCAAATTTGAATTAAAGGGGTCCATTAAGCTCAATTAACCACAATTAATTAATGAAACCATAGATTAGTGTACAAGTGCAATAAAACACTTTACAACACCCTAAATAAGGCACCATTGAGTCCATTTTATCATTAATTATTCATTCCTAAGCTAAGCATGAAAAAGGGTTACTTTTTTTTATGCTACATTTCCCCCCCACTTTAGCGAGAGTTTTCCCCCATGAAAAACTCACACTAAAGTAGACATTCAAGACACTTAAGTATGCAACAATAACAAAGATACATATTCATACCCTATTAAAGGCCAAGAAAAACAAAGGATCAAGCACAATTGTTCCAACATAATGTGGAACGGGGTAGTTTGTCCATAACATGCGTTGCTCACTCTATGGTAGTGGAACCTTAGTCCATCCACTAGGTGAGTTATCCTAACCATGCACACTCACTCTGGGGTAGTGGAACCTCAATCTGTCCACTAGGTGAGTTATACCAACAAGGTGTCAAATGAGAGGATCATATTAGCCTTTCATACCATATCGAAATTGTCCTTCTGACAACTTCGATAAGGCACCATAATGCAATGCTTTCGAACATTGTTGAATGTCATGTCTATAAGTTTTTGTTAAAGGGGATTTTTCTTTGTTCATGTAAGTGTTATCACCTGAAATTGCACCCTTGTTGAACCTGATGTTCAACACCTCAGTGTAACATGGGAAGACCTCTAAAGTTGTGGGTCACTTGTAGACAGAGGTCAACCTCTGGAGAAGGCCGACTTCCTTTGTGCTATCACCTAAACTACTGATTCTGTAAAGGGAAAGGGAGAAGGAGTGCATAAAAATAAAACTAACGCTATGGTGATACACCGAACTGAGAAGAGAAATGGGATACTTAGGTTACACTTGAAAATTGACAATGACCATAAGATTACACATCAAATTCTGTAAGTTTGGCATTAATGTTTCACAAATAGGTTCGATTCACACACTTTTTCAAAAAAGGAAAATATTTTCACAGACTAGAATCCATGTGTGATTATATAAACACAGCTTGTGATTTGTATAATGATACTTTTGCAAAGGAAGGCATGAAAACACAAGATAAAGTTATAAAGGAATGAAAGAAATTCACAAAAATAACTTGATCATTAACCTGAAATGCACGAAACTTTGCAAGAACAAGATGGTAATATGAAAACATCAACAGTGATCAAGGTAAACTCTGTATATTATGCTCCAAAATGAGTTACAAAAGTTTGCTAATTTGAGAAAGGACTGCGAAAAGTCACAGACTTTCGAAAAGCATAAGGAGAACTCTCTTACAAAGAGGAAAAAAATGCCATATATACAAAAGTGTGTCAGCCCCTAGGGCTTACAAAAATATCTGCCTCTACCCTTAGATCTTTCGAATGAAGTTAATGTTGCGTCGAAAGTATATCCCCGTTGTCCATGTTCAGGCCTCCTTGAAGGCCGCTTTGAATGCTCTAAAGCATTAACATTAATGTCGATGCCCCTTTGCCAGTAGCGATCCTAGTTGTCACTGTGACTCACGGTTTCTTCTTCCTTTGGCCTGATTCTCGCTCCAGATCTTTCTTCAAGTTGACCATCTTCGAGAAGCAACGTCCGACCTGCCTTGTTAGATTCAAACACCATGTTCACCGAGTTGACTGATCACCTTCGATCTCCGAGTAGATTGTTATGCTCTGTTGATCTCGTTCACAGGGGTTAGTCAAACAGTCAAATGACTCATGGTCCATCCTTAGCTCCCTTTGATTGGTTGAATAGATGCCACATAGATTCCCAGATGGTCAAAGGTCACCTCATCAGGATCACATGTTGGTGAGACACTAATCGTGTCTCCTTGATGCAAGTACACCTTGTAGTAGCTATTAGCAGGACACGCGACAGTCAACAAGACCCTATGTCAAATGCAAAAGTCATACCGATCTCGCCTTCGTCATCGCCCAAACTATCACTGTTGGCTAGAGGTCTCACCGAAGCCTATAACAGATCCGTCGCTATCAAAAAGACACCACCAGGTCGACGGGACTTCATAGCGAACTCCTCCATTCTCCCCGAGCTCATTCTTTTTTCGGTGTGACCTCCATTGGTCGGCAAGACATCATGGCTTTTGTTTCGCTAAGACCTCTTATCTTTTCATTTCGGCAAGACTCCCCCAGTCAGGAAGACCTCTTACCGAATTCATTCCACTTTTTCAAGCTCACTTCATCTCGATAAGACTTTACTTGGTCGGTGAGACCTCATATCGAGCTCAAAACTTTCACCGAGACTTCTACTTGGTCGTCGAGACATTACGGCGAACTCCTTTCTTTCGCCGAGAGCGTACTTCATTTCAGGGAGACATTATCGGGTCGGCAGGACCTCTCCTCGAAGGTAAACAACTCTCCCCGACGCTAGCCTTATGAACAACTTTCAGCGTGACTCCCACCGGTCGGGAAGACTTCATAGCGGGTGGCAAGAGTCTTACCGATGTCCCTTTCTATTTCGGCAAGACATCACGACAAACTCACATCATTATATCGCTGTACTCCTTCGTCGGTGAGACCCCCATGTGTCGGTGAGACCTTCTACTGAAGGCAAAACACTATACTGAGACCCTTCATTGGTCGGCAAGATCTCATACTTTTTTCGAGACATCATGGCGACTCTACTTTCCTTTGGCCTGAGCTCACATCCTTTCTTATCGAGGAGACTGCCACTTGTCGGTGAGACCTCACGCCAAGCTTTTTTCCTTCATCGAGACCGCTTCACTTCAGCGAGACCTCACCCCAACGGTGAGACCTTACTGCGATTAAAATTTCTGGCCGATTGAGACATTTCAAAATGAATAGAACCCCTGCTAGTCGGCAAGACAATTGGAAGGTCTTGCCGACTTTCTCCTTAGAGGAACTCTATGCCAAACTTGACTGAGGCAGACTTTTCAACTGAGCTCCTTGAGAAATGTATCAGGGGTATGATTCAATCATGCACAACAATGTCTCCATTTGGACTTCATAACACCTGAAACATAGGTTGCCCTGCCTGATTGAGCCCGTAGGTGAAAATTGGGTAACAGTAAGTTCTTCTTAGGGAACATCATGCCTAATGTCTCCAAGAGAGGACAATTCAAAGAGTATCAGATCACCACTTATGGGATGCCTCTTACTTCACATCATGCCACTAAGAGAAATCATACGCTTAGAAATATCACACTTGTGGAGGACATCAAACCCAATGACACCACCAAGAAAAGGACACGTCAGAAGAAAAAAGAAAATTACACCATGAAATATGCTGAAAGATGTCATCGATGTATTCCGCTACTTTAAAGTAGTTTCTAACACCATTACTATGAGAAACTACTTTAAAGTAGCCAATGTTTTCTCCTAAGAAATGAGAGCTTTCCTCGAAAAACCCTATGCCAAGTCATATGTTTCTGAAATAAAGCTACGCCATGAAATGGGAAGGAAGGGTTTCCCCCAAAATACATAAGGGATCTACGGATTTGGGGTTAGTATGTCTTTGCTACAATGTTGTCATAGAGCTTGAAATTGTTATCATTCCCCAAATACTCATAGAACTGGAAGAATGACACAAAGAGAGTGAAAACAAAGAAAAATCCTTTCAGGTCAACATGGAAGAGACCTAAATGTCTTGAAGCTTTGCATCATCCCCAAAAGGAAAACATAAGACAAATGAAAAAGATAAAATGTTTATGACATAGAGAAGAATGTAGGTACATATAGAGGAAAGCACAAAGAGAGAGACACATCAAATGAAACCTCATGGGGGATCACATTACGCACATGCAATCACATATTGAGAAACATGAAAAATCAAAAGGCTAGTAAGGCACATGCAAGTCAACCTAGAGCAGGTCGTCTGCATCCCAATCTCGGTCTGTATAAATGGAAGGCAAACAACTAACCAAAGGGACAACGACAAGTGTTGAACTAGGGGAAGCACAAAGTTCAACACCCTCTTTAGGAGATTTTTTATTTAAGTTCATAGAAGAAAAAAACAATGTATTCAATTAATTATGCACTTGTTCATCTATCTTTGAAATATCAATTTCATCATCTAGATTAATCACAACAGGAGGTTGAATGACAATGTCCATGGAAGGTTCTTTTTTATGTTGCGGCGAGGGTATAGGATCATCATGCATTGCTTTAGGTAAGTTTGGATTTTGATTTTCTATGTTGTTCTTGTCTTCTTTGGTCTATAACATATGAGCAATAACACGACGTCTATGGCTATGCTCTCTATCATTTCGATTCCATTTCAATCTAGTGTCATTTTTTGTTTGTGTAAGAGTGGGTTTTTCAATCATAGGTTTCTTCCCTTCCTTGGGAGGGATGAAAGAAACAATAGGATGTTGTTCAACTGCTTTCTCTTTAGGTTTGTAGACTTGTTTTATTTTAGGAGGGACAATGGGATTAATTTCGTTATTTTGTGGTCTCTTGTAGGAAATTGTAGGAGGAGTTGTTATAGGTTGCTCTTGGATGTTTTCCGGTTCAATCATTGCTTCATCAAGGATAGGTGTTTCAGTCATAGGTTGAGGCATGTTTTGAAGGGATAATTCTACTATGTTGTTTGCCTTAAACTTTTGATATGATTTGAAAAAAAAATCCTTGCGAGTCTTTTTAGGTTCCATAGGCTCGAGCCAAAAGAAATCTAATGAAAAATTCCCTTTGGACGACGTAGGATTAAACCCACTATGATGCACAGTAAATATATCATTTCTAAATGGAAACTTTAGACATTTATGCACAATCGAAGGGACAAAATTCATGGAGAAAAGCCATGGGTAGCCTAACTTCACATGAAATTGGTCTGATTGTGGGGTGATAGTGAATGAGATATTTAATGTTTTCAGTCCAACTTTTAAAGGGAGATCTATCGAGCCAATCATAGGACAAGAAAAACCATTATGCATCTTGATCCATGCTTTTGGTTTGTAATATGTATCTTGATATAGTTCATGCACAAATAAACATTCTTTAGTGATCACATTCTCTCCACATACATGATCAATTAATATCCCATTAGTGGGCTTATCATTGATTCGACCAACTATGTAAAGAGGACCATAAAGTGCATGGTTAAGTATGTCATTATGTGAGAAATCTATATCAAGAGTCTTTTTAGTTGATCCCTTATGAGGTCTAGCTTCAATAAATGCTACCAAAGTATCTGCAAGATGTTGTTCAATAGTTTCCATGTTGTCACCATCTGTGTCAATATTCATCACATCATTTTTTGTTTCACTAGCTTTGACAAATGAAATAGTCTACTTAGGCATGGGATTGGTAAATATTTGTAATTTTTGGTTAGGAGGGGCTACAAACTTATTACCTTGATCATTCACACCTCCAATTTGTAAATGATTAGAATCAATAAGGTCTTGCACAAGATGTTTAAGACAGTTACAATATTTGGTACCATGTCAATTTTTTTTGGTGATAATGACAATAAGAGTTTTGTTGAAAGCCTTTGGGAAATGGTATATTAGGATCATGCTCTTTAAAAGGAGGTAAGGTAAGAATGTCCTTTTCAATAAATTGGAACATGATATTATGAAGGGTATCGAGCAGATGAGTGAGCTCTCTATTCCTATCCCCAAAAGAATTTGTCATCTTTATAGAAACCACTTGGTTATTTGTTTTTTGACTTGGTTGAGGGGAATTTAGTTGTAAAAGTTCCTTATTCTGCTTCTTAAAAGGTTGGTAACTATTTTGAGTTGTGGATTCAAATTTTTCAAGACGACTAGGGGGATTTTTCACATCACGACCACAAGTCATATTTTGATAATCATGAAGGGTTGTACATAGTTGTGTAAAGGATGTAAATCTCAACATTTCAAGTTTACTTTGGAATTTTTTTGGTAAGTTGGCAATAAGAATTCGTTGAAAGTTTGCATCAGGGATCTTAATGTTTACTTGTGAGTAAAATGTTTGGTATCTTGTTGTGAAATCAGACACTTTTTCATCATCCTTTTGTTTGCATGTCATTAAATTAGAAAGGGTCATTTTGGGACCCATGTGAATATGGAAGTGGTTGTAAAAGGCATCAACAAGTTCATTAAATGAACCAATTGAATTATTTGGCAAAGACGAGAACCACTCTAAAGTAGTATCCTTTAAGGACCTAGGATATAACTTTTCCAAAAGTTTATCTTCAAAAATGAAATCACTACACAAGGTTGTAAATGTGGAAACATGGCTAACAGGATCTCCTTTCCCACCATATTTCTTGAATTAGGTAATTTCTATACCTTGTGGCATTTGTGCTTTTAATATCTCAAAGGATAGCAGATTGGCTTTAATGTATTGTGAAGGTTGACCATTGTAGTTTTGTTGTAAGTTTTACAACTTTTTGTTGAAGGGATGTCATAGTTTTCAAAATTGAGTTAAGGAAAACATCATTGTGATTTTAAAATGGAGGGAAATAAGGTGGAGTAGTGTATGCATGTGGATGGTTGAGGAGATATTATATTCAAATGCACAAAGCTATAAGGATTCTCTACATGAATACCTAAGTGTACATAGTGCTAGTGGGTATGATTGTTGTGGTAGGTTGAAAGGTTATGGTAGGTTGAAAGGTTGTGGTAGCTTTAAGGGTTGTAGTAGGTTGAAGGGTTGTGGTAGGTTGAAAGTTTGTAGTAGGTTGAGTATTAGTGTATGTGGGAATGGACATCAGTATTGTAGAATATGGAATTGAAGTTCCACCTTGGCTTTGAGTACACCCCAAAGCTTGAGTACAAGTGGTGATGGTAGGGACGGTGTTGTTAACATTAAGCACATTGGTTGTAGGAGGTGAAGTATTGGAAAATGAAGTATGCAAACTATGAGCCATAGAAGGTTGATTATCAACACTATCAAAAAGAGAGTTAGAAAACCCAAGATCCATGACGAGTGGGATATCACGGTATGACATGATCCTTGAACTACATATTCCAATAGTATTGCTAATCGGACACCAAGTTGTAAAGCTCATACAAGTCTTACAAACCTAGTGTGCAAACCCAAAATGGAAAGAGGCAATGCAATGACCTAGAATGAAATGCAATTTTTAGATTTTAAGCAATGTAATTTATTGATTACACAATGCAATAAAATGAAAATGAAATGTTGTAAATGTAATTTTGAATTTTAATAATGCACTAAGCGAAGAAAATTAAGCTAGATGTAATGAATTTGATGAAACAACAAATCAGAAAATTGAAATAGAAATGTAATAGCAACAAACATAAGCCTAAAACAAAGATATCAATTTCTAGAAAATTTAGACCAAGTCCTTATTAGGGACTCATTTGCCTTTAGTGGTGAATGGGTCTTGGATGAGGATTTTTGAAATGTTTTTACTAATTTTTAAGTGTTTTTTAATGAGTTTTAGATGCCAGAAAATGTAGGTCCAGCCTGATCAGGGAATCATTCGCCCCAAGTGGTGAATGGGCCTAGATTAGGGTTTTCTTAACAGTTTTTGAATGATTTTTAAGCTTTTTCCAATGTCTTTCAGTTTCAGGTTTGTAACAGTAATCTTCAATTTCAAATTTTCTAGAAATGCAATATGAAATGCAAGTTGAAAAGGTAATGAAATGATGTATGTAAAGACCTAATTTGAAATGTAATTTTGTTTTGATTTTCAAATATAAATTTATGAGATCTAAATGATATGCAAGATGAATGATTTTTTTTTTGTATTTTTTATATTTAGAGGATGCAAAACAATGCAATTCTAAACCCTAAATGAGATGCAAGTTCAAATGAAAAGTAAGAAACCTTAAATGAGATCTAATTCAATGCAAGATCTAACCTAGGATGTAAGGAAAACTCCAAAATCAGAAAATTACAATATTCAGTAGGTCGGGTTCACCAAAATGTTTTAGGGGGAAACAGAGTTTGCATCATAATGAATTGATCAAGATGATGAACCACTAATTCTCACCCTAAAGCATGCAATTATGTGTATGATATGATTTAAATAATAATCAGAAATCAATCCTAACTATTAAAGCAACAATGAGGGAAGTTTTGAGAGGCTAGAAAGGTGTGTACCTATTGCAAGAAAGTTATTTTTAGGTCACAAAGATGGATCCCTATTAGGGTTTATGAAAATTGACATCTGGGTTCTATTCTTCAAGATCTGGAATCTCAGTTCCTCGGTGATCAACTCCCAAAAACTTGAAACAATTTTTTTAGCCTTGTTTTCGTGTTCTTGCAATATAGGTGACAACTTTGGAAATTTTGCTTCAAATTTTTTCTCCACTTGATCTTCAACCTATAAATATGCAAACACATTCAAGAGGAGAAAAATTGTTGATTGTTAGAGGATAGGGGCTTGCCTAATTCAAACCCCTTTTAGGTAATTAATCCTTGTGATGAAATAATGAAATTGAAGCATGAAACATGAAACATGAAATGTTGATACCTTGGAAGTTGTCTTGGAATGTAAATCTACAAACTAACATGAAGTGGCCATGTAGAATGTAGATCTTGATCTCAAATTAGATGTGAAACAATTATTTCCAATAGATCTTCAATGCTACATTAACAAATTAAGCTCAACAATATGCTTGAATGCACTATGCCTTTGACATGATGATATGATTTTGAATTGCTACAATAAACTCTTGATAATCTTCCCTTGAATTCCTTTGAAATTTTCTTGCTCTTGATCTCATGAAGTCACATAAAATTTATAGGATGAAACTATGTAAATTAACCTTGTATTTATAATAAATCTAAGAATTAACCCCAAAATTGAAATAATCTAAACCAAAATTAGATCTAGAATTTAAAATCATTAAAATCCCACCACAAATAAATTCAAAAAGGGGTGTCCTATGTGAGGAGGACCCATTCGCCACCTTGGTTGAATGGGTCCTAGCACAATTTCCTAAGACCAAGCTTCAGGGAGATGAAATAACATCAAAAACCCATTTCAAATGTGACAAGAAAGGGGTGTCCTATGTTAGGAGGACTCATTTTCCAGTAAAGGGGAATGGGTCCTAGCACAGATTTCCAAGACATCAATTTTTCCAAGTTAAATGTCATGTGTTATCATTATTGGGTGTTGGGTTAAATCCTTGAAAAATGTAATTAATAAGGCATAGATTTGAATTAAAGGGGGCCATTAAGCTCAATTAACCACAATTAATTAATGAATCCATAGATTAGTGTGAAAGTGTAATAAAACACTTTACAACACCCTAAATAAGGCACCACTAAGTCCATTTTATCATTAATTATTCATTCCTAAGCTAAGCATAAAAAAGGCTTACTTTTTTTGACACTACGATATGTAAGTATGTATGTATCCCTGTATGTATGTATGTTTTCATGTCTTTAGATGGAGGAATAATTTTAAGAGAGAGAGTTGTCTAGCTAGGGTGGGAGGGAGAGACATGAGAGAGAGGTAGTGATAGATAGACCTAAGAGAGGGAGAGGGGATGGAAGG
>VDFB02322880.1:60092-90518 GCA_007258455.2 Sequoia sempervirens
CACAGAGAGAGATAGATAGAGAGAGAGAGAGAGAGACTGAGAGAGATTGAGAGAGAGACTAAGAGAGATACTAAGACTGAGACTGAGAATAAGACTAAGACTGAGATAGAGACTGAGATAGAGACTGAGATAGAGATTGAGATAGAGACAAAGACAAAGACAAAAAGATAGTGATAAAGATTGAGAGAGAGAGAGGGGTAGTGGGAGAGAAGGGGTTGGAGTGAGAGGGATAATTGAGAGAGGGGGGAGAGAGGAAGTGGGAGAGATATGGAGTGGGAGGGATAGAGGGAGAGAGGGAGAGAGGGAGGGAGGGAGGGAGAGAGGGGGTTCGAGTGAGAGGGACTTATAAAGGTAGGGTGGGAGGTGTTGGAACTGTAAAATTTTGAAAATTTTATGGCTGTCTGTACCCATAAGTTTGCTAAAATTCCCATACCATAAGCACAAGAATCTTCTCTTCATAAAATGTATGCCCATATTCTATCATGTGGTCCAATAGAATTCACCTGGCCCTAAGCATTTGAATGTGTAAACCATATCGGCGTAACATGATGCAAGTCTCACTGATCCATAAAGCATTTTATACTAACGTATGTCTTTTTGTAGTCTTTCGGAAAGAGATCATGATTGTCTTACTGATAAAATTTCATTTGGTAATACACATCGAGCAAACACAGTTCACTGTATCAGTGACAGAAGAATCCTATTGACAAGATAATGTTCATCAGAATAAGTCATATTGAGCTCATTGTGTCTTACCAATCAAGGCATAAATTGAATGTCAGTGAGACAAGAGCCATTGGAGTAGCATCTTGCAACATTCATTCAGTCTCGCCGATAAAGTAGAGGTAGATCCTATCAGTAGTGTCGTTGTCATTGGGATGAAGTCAGGGATTCTTACCGACCCCCTATATCACAACGACAAGTGTTGTATTGGTAAAGACTTGGCGACACATTTGGAGGGATTGGTCATCGGCGAGACAAACTTCATCGATGAGAGCTAGGAAGGTCACACTGGGTGTTTTTCCATTGGAAGGAGAATTGTTATGTCTCAGCGATCAGAAAACAGATCGAAGGAAATTTATCGACAAGACACGAAGTAGTCTGTGGAGCGTCTGCTCGACCCTCAATGTCACAGTGATACTTAAGACTGAAAGGATAGCTGTTGGGGAGACTCATAACATTGGTATGACTACAAGACAACTTGGTGATAGAAGCGAAGATACAGATAGGCTATCGGTGAGACTCAGCACATTGATGAGACTGTAAGACATCAAAGTGATATATAGTTTGTTGTAGTCAGAGAGACTCAAGGCGTCGACAGAACTACATGACGTCTCAGCGGGTGTCTAATGAACATGGAAAAGGACCAAACAAATGGATCGTTTCGGATTTGAATATGAATGGACCTGACCTTTCATATGGCCAATATATAAATACTCATTTTTGACAGCGAGAGAGAAGCAGAGATCGAATAAAAATACAATAGGATACAAAATGTTTACATTTTTTGAGACTATGATGCATGTTTGAAACAATGGAGATTTAAATTGAATTCATTTGATGTGGTGACATTTTTCTGGTATCAATTGTTTGTTGTGTTAATTGAAAGTATTGTTGAAGTTGTCTCCAAGGTTGATGTTTTCTAATTATTTAAACTGATATATCAAGGATATTTTTTAGTTTATCAGTGCACACTTGTTGTATCTATATGGTTGGATTAATTGGTTCTTTCAAGGAGAGATTAAATCCTTTTAGTCAATCATATTAATTAGGGATCATTAAGAAGAACTTGGTAATTGCATTCTTGCATGTTTATTCCAGTTATAAACTTAAACCTATATGCCAAACAATTTGAGTTTCTGCCAGAAAGAAGTTACTCATTTCATATTTTCATTTGACTCCGTACACCCAATAAGGCACTAGTCTCTGCTATTTCATTGTTTAATTTCATTCATTTTTACATATGAACACATTAGATTCTTGCCTTGATATTGCTTATATAATTTATACCAAAATAAAACTTATTTATCCAATTTATCCACTCCCATTTGCCAGTGTGGGTAAATTTCTTTAGGAAATGAATAGAGGTCAAGTCTACTTTATTCAAATAGGTATACCCGCCTAGGTCTAGCAACACCTAAAGAGAAGAAGGTTCAAATCATTTGGCCTTGTCTGTTACCCTGAAATGTTGTGAGATCTTGGCAACCTCTCGTGGTTCAAACCTGTGTTTTTGAGAGCTAACAAATTGGCAACTTTGTTGGGGAATTATTGCAGGATATCCAGTTGAAGATCATCATATAGATTCATTGAAGAAAGATTCATAATTTGAGAAGTTTCAGAACTAAGTGATTCCGCAGGGGAAAATAAAAAATAATTTTAAAAGAATCATTTTCCTACTTTTGGAAAAGTAGGTGGTGAATCTGGTAAAAACTTGATGAAGAATGGATAGACAATTTGTGTGTGGAGCAAAAGAATATTTTAGAAGGCAACAATTGATAAGAGAAATTAAAGAATTGAAAAATCAATGGCTGCAATTGGACAAAGAAACACTACAATTGAAACAACAACTGTTACAATCAAGAGAATTTTGCAATAAGAATGAATGCACAAGTGCAAATAGGCATTGGACTCCACAAGCAACTCATAATACAATTGGAAATTTTCACAATGAAGGTAATACACTTTATGCGTAGCAGAACATTCATTCACCACAACCATCACAACAAGTAAACGCTTATCCAATCTCTCCTAGACAAAGGCTAGTAAGCTATCAATATTATCAATATGATCAACACAATTCCAGCCCACATGAATGTGTCAATCAAAACTTGCAACGAAATGTATATCCAAGTCAGTAGCTTGAGGAGGAAGAAGATGAATACGTACATACTCAAAGCCAAGATTCCATCGCAGAATCAGAATGTGGAATTTAGCCCTTTGATTCATTTCTTAACATAAGGAGACATGAAGGAGAAGATAAAATCTCTCTATACAACAAGATGATAAATATTTGTATGCATTTACCTCCTAATTGTAAGCCTATAAGACCCCTTTTTGTTGCATAATTCATAAGAGTTTGGAAACCTGAATCAGCTTATTGGCCAGAATCATCAATATAGCATGCATTTGATTGAGTGAATAAATTTATTGATGCCATGGAGAGGATAAGGTATGAGAACACTATCAATGTTGAATCCAATAGTCGTATTTCTGATGAGTATAGAGAAATTGATCAAACGATGCAGCCAATAGAAGATGAGACATGTGCAAGTCAGAATGATTCCTATGATAGCCTACATGATGAAGATAAAGATACAAGAGACCTCTCTTGCATAACAGATTGTGATAGGGAAAGCAGTACATGTTATGAGGGATCCAATGAATATTCAGATTGTGAAGATGAACCTATGTATTTTGACTTACAATGGGGTGATTCTTGCAGTTCTTGTGGTGATCAAGAAGAATAAGCAATGGAAAATGCGGGTCCATTTGACAGTGAACAAATAACACCTCCAGCTATAGCTGAGAACTATAGGGACACAGTTGATAATAAAGAGAATGATTTCTTTGTGTTTTCGAATCCACTCTATGATGAGGATGTATCATACCACAATGAAGAAGAGTTTGAGGACAATCATGCGAATCTTGATCTACAACAAGGAGATATTTTTAGCTCTTATGGGGATCAAGAAGAGGGAGAAATAATGGAAGATATGGAAGAAGAAACGTGTTCACTCAGCAGTGAGCAAATTTCAGATATGCTAACTCTTGAATGCCAGAGATGTGCACATGAAGGTGATTCTGAAGTCATGTGTCCTATCTACATTTTTTTTGACAGTGAAATTTCTTTGTGCAATGATTCATATGAATCCTAGTCCATTTCTCAAAATGATGGAGAAACCTTTGAAGTTGATCAAAAATCTATATCCATTCAAGAAGAGGTATGTAATTTAGATATTTTTGGCTCATGTGGAGAAGACATTTATTTGCATACCAAGGATGATAGAAGTTCAACATTGATTAGTCCAGATATGCATGATAATGAAGATATGAATCATAATCCAATGTCATCTCCAAATGGTGATATAGAAGAGGTGCAAAATTTATTAGATATGTTTGTCTCAAATAGTGTTGATATGACAGAGCATTTAGATTTGTGTGAGAAGCATTCAAATCTTGAGATGAGTGACATAGATGATCATGATTTTTTCCCTCCTCATGTACATGAAAGTTGTATTCCTTGGTTGCATTATGATTGCAAATTGCCTATTAAGATTAAACTCAGTTATATGATGAATAAAGAATGTTTTCAGTTTTCAAGTCAGCAGGGATATCATTTCATGATGCAGAACCCAGATCGGAATGAGGGAAAGAGTTTCAAGTATCTTTATGACAACAAGAGTAGCAAGGAGGATGACATGAATACTTTCAAGAGAAGTTCATTGAGTTCAAATCAGAATAAAATTTATGACAGAGGAAAGTATGGGCCTTTCTTTTGGGTGGCCTTGAGCCATCATTTACCGAAATTAAGTCTGATTTTGTTGCCAAAGGAATACAAAGGATTAAGGGTTTCTAGTGCATGGACAACTCTTGAAAATCCTCTCAAAAAAAATATTTTCCATGCACAGTAGTTTAGGAAATAAAAGGAACAGGAATTGCCAGTACATGGACAATCCTGAAATTCCTTCTTTTAAATAAATCTTTCCATGTACAGTAGTATAGGGTCATGTTCATCTCCATTTCCATTTATTCCATCTTGCTCACTGGTCGATAACCTTGAAAGTTTGGTCTGCTCACCCAAAAATCTAGATCCTTGCAATGATCTCACAATCATTCATCCCCAGACGGAGCCACTGTTGGAACTGTAAAATTTTGAAAATTTTATGGTTGTCTGTACCCATAAGTTTGCTAAAATGCTCATACCATAAGCACATGAATCTTCTCTTCATAACATGTTTTCCCATATTTTTTCATGTGGTCCCATAGAATTCACCTGGCCCTGAGCATTTGAATGTGTAAACCATATCAGCGTAACATGATGTAGGTCTCACCAATCCATAAAGCATTTTATACTAATGTATGTCTTTTTGCAGTCTTTCGGCAAGATATCGAGATTGTCTTACTGATAAAATCTCATTTGGTAATACACATCGGGCAGACACAGTTCACTGTCTCAGTGACAGAAGGATCCTATCAACAAGATAATGTTCATCAGAATAAGTCATATCGAGCTCATTTGTGTCTTACCGATCGAGGAATAAATTGACTGTCAGCAAGACAAGAGCCATTGGAGTAGCGTCCTGCAACATTTGTTTAGTCTCGCCGATAAAGCAGAGGTAGATCTTGTTGGTAGTGTCGTTGTCATCAGGATGAATTTAGGGAGTCTTACCGACCCCCTATGTCACAACGACAAGTTTTGTATTGGTAAATACTTGGTGACACATTTGGAGGGATTGGTCATTGGTGAGACAAACTTCATCGGTGAGAGCTAGGAAGGTCACACCGGGTGTTTCTCCATTAGCAAGAAAATTGTTATGTCTTAGTGATCAGAAAATAGACCGAAGGAAATTTCTCGACAAGACACGAAGTAGTCTATGGAGTGTCTGACCGACCCTTAATGTCACAACAATACTTAAGACTAAAAGGATAGCTGTCGGGGAGACTCATAACATCGGTATGACTACAAGACAACTTGGCGATAGAAGCAAAGATACAAATAGGCTGTCGGTGAGACTCAAAACATTGATGAGACTACAGGACATCAAAGTGATATATATTTTTTGGTATTCAGAGAGACTCAAGGCGTCGGCGAAACTACATGACATCTCAGTGGGTGTCTAATGTACATGGAAAAGGCCCGAACAAATGGATCACCATGGATTTGAATACGAATGGACGCGACCTTTCATATGGCCAATATATAAATAATCATTTTTAACAGCGAGAGAGAAGCAGAGATCAAATAAAAATACAATAGGATACAAAATGTTTACATTTTTTGAGACTATGATGCATGTTTGAAACAATGGAGATTTCAATTGAATTCATTTGATGTGGTGACATTTTTCTGGTATCAAATGTTTGTTGTGTTAATTGAAAGTATTGTTGAAGTTGTCTCCAAGGTTGATGTTTTCTAATTATTTAAACTGATATATCAAGGATATTTTTTAGTTTATCAGTGCACACTTGTTGTATTTGTATGGTTGGATTAATTGGTTCTTTCAAGGAGAGATTAAATCCTTTTAGTCAATCATAGTAATTAGGGAATCTCATTTGGATCATTAAGAAGAACTTGGTAATCACATTCTTGCATGTTTATTCTAGTTATAAACTTAAACCTATATGCCAAACAATTTGAGTTTATGCTAGAAAGAAGTTACTCATTTCATATTTTCATTTGACTCTGTACACCCAATAAGGCACTAGTCTTTGCTATTTCATTATTTAATTTCATTCATTTTTACATATGAACACATTAGATTTTTTCCTTAATATTTCTTATACAATTTATACCAAAATAAAACTCATTTATCCACTCCCATTTGCCAGTGTGGGTAAATTGCTTGAGGAAATGAACAGAGGTCAAATCTACATTATTCAAATAGGTATACCTGCCTAGGTCTAGCAGCACCTAAAGAGAAGAAGGTTCAAATCATTTGGCCTTGTTTGTAACCTTGAAACATTGTGAGAGCTTGGCAACCTCTCGTGGTTCAAACCTGCGTTTTTGAGAGCTAACAGGAGGGATAGTTAAGAGAGAGGGAGAGAGAGGGAGTGGGAGAGATTGGGAGAGAGAGAGAGAGAGTTATCTATTTATTTAGGTAGGGTGCTTGAGGGATAGACTTGAGAGAGAGAGGTGGGGTGGGAGGGAGATAGTTGAGAGAGAGGGAGTGGCAGATTGAGGGATGGGAGAGAGATAGAGGGAGTGAGAGAGGGAGAAGGGTGGGACGAAGAGAATAGAGAGAGGGGGGTGGGAGGGAAATAGTTGAGAGAGAGGGAGTGGGAGAGATTGGGAGAGAGAGAGAGTTATCTATTTATGTAGGTAGGGTGCTTGAGGGAGAGACTTGAGAGAGAGAGGTGTGGTGGGAGGGAGATATTTGAGAGAGAGGGAGTGGAAGATTGAGGGATGGGAGAGAGAGATAGAGGTAGTGAGAGAGGGAGAGGGGTGGGACGAAGAGAATAGAGAGAGGGGGGGTGGGAGGGAGATAGTTGAGAGAGAGGGAGTGGGGGATAGAGGGACCAGAGAGAGATAGAGGGAGTAAGAGAGGGAAAGGGGGTGGGAGGGAGATACTAGAGAGAGAGAGATAGAGAGAGAGAGAGATTAGGGTTTAGGGTTTAAGGGTTGAGGTATTAAAGGTTTAAGGGTATAGGGTTGAGGGATTAGGGTTTAAGGCATAGTGTCCAGGGTTGAGTGTTTAGGGTTATGTGAGATACCTAGATGGATAAGGAGGGATGGATGGCTAAGGAAAAAGAGAGAGAGAGGAAAGCTTTAGAAATTAAACTTTTTTATAATACGAGTGCATGTTGAAGAAGTTGAGATATAGTCATTTTGTATAGCAAGACAAAATTTACTTGTGTTGTAATGTGAGTGCATTTTGGATTTCTCTAAAAATGGTAAAAAAATTAGCACAACCGTGATCTAGACCCACATGCTTTGTTATTCTCCTAGTTATGCACATGTTCCGACAAAAAGAATATTTTTTATGCTGTTGAGAAGTGGACATGTTAAGTTTTCACATTCTACCTCCTTTGCATGAACTTTCCACCACCTTTTTTTGGTTTGTCAACTTAGGAAGGAGGAAATAATAGAGTTTTCACATCTAATTTGATATATATCAATTCAAGTCTCAATTTTTGTAGTGTTGCAATGCTAATTGTGATTGAATTGTAGAAATTTAACATTATAAATTAGTTATTTGTATTGTTGTTAGTAATTCTTTCAAGAGTGATATACAATTGAACGTTGAAAAGGAAACAAGCTTGTGAAAAACTCAAATTTTTGAGTTTGATGCAAGAAAAAACAAAGACTACATAATTGGGTAGAACTCCTCCATTCGAACCTCTATTTTTTAGGTATGTGAAGTCTTTACACATTTTCTTTACATTTTCCTTAATTCTATTATGTTTCTTTGTCATCCCTTATCATACATGCTTAATACAATGATTTTATTAAGTTATTATGCATATTCCATGTTCATCATTGTTTGTTTTTCATTATAACCTTAGCCTCTCTATGCACATTTTAAACTACATAATTATTTACACTTGTTGATTACATTTTAAACCACATCTCTTTAAGGATTTTTGTTAAAAAATTGACCTACCTTGTGTATGCTTCCACATTTTGTATACACATATATATTAGAGTAGTTATAAGTATGTAATATAGTACATCATTTCTCAATCCTTTTCTATGTATGTGCATACCCCTTTCCAAATCTTCCATTTTGGTATAGGCATGGGGGATGTTGGAAAATGCAGTGGAATTTGGTTTTACACCTAGAAATTGCATTTCCTTGAAACTTTCTAAATCCTTTTCAACAAATCCATTTTGTGCATATCTTGCAATAATTGTAGTCCGCAAGGACATATCTCATTGAGGCATTTTTTCAAACAGTTCTACTAAAGTAGTTGATTTCCTTGTCTATGCTACCCAATTTTCCATGCATGACTACCAGAGCATTTTATCAAACAACGTAGACAAGGCAATCAGCTGCTTGAAAAAATTCCTCAAATAAATGTGGTCTCATGGTCTCATGGTGATGCACATCACCATGAGACCACATTTCTTTGAGGCATTTTTTCAAAAATCTGATTGCCTTGTCTATGCTACCAAATTTTCCATGCATGCCTACCAAAGCATTTTATCAAACATCATAGACAAGGAAATCAACTATTTGAAAAAATTCCTCAAAGAAATGTGGTCTCATGGTGATGTGCATCACCATGAGACCACATTTCTTTGAGGAATTTTTTCAAACAGTTGATTTCCTTGTCTATACTACCAAATTTTCCATACATGTCTACCAAAACATTTTTTCAAACAATCCCCCTTTCTTTCAATGATTTGATTGATGCCTATATACCTTGTTCCAAAGGTAGGATGTTGACAAAAGTTGTGGAATTTGGATTTATACTCAATCCAATTGTATATTCTTGAAATTTTGTAATGTCTTTTAAAAAATCCATTTTTTGCTTATCTTGCAATCATGGCATTTCACGAGACTACATTTCTTTAAGGCATTCCATCAAAAGATTCATGTGAGCTTTGCCTATGCTACAAAATTTTGCATACATGTCTATTTGTAGAAATTATATTGGTAGTTCATATGTTAGAAAATGGATACATAGGAAAGTCACATTAAATAAATTCTTGCAAGGTAGAAATACTTAAAAAAAATAGCTTTCCATTTTCCTTGTGTTCTTATTGCAATTGTTTATTCATCTTGGTGGATGATTTTTTTTTAATAGTTCATGTGCCTTATCTATGCATCCACATTTTGCATGTGTCTACTAAGGAAATTTCAACCATAACACTCATGCATCCACATTTCGCATGTGATCTCACTAGCTTGTCCATGCTACCACATTTTGCATGCATGTCTACCAAAACATTTTGTCAAAAAATTCACATGCCTTATCCATGCTTCCATTTTGTTCCTATCTTGCAATCATGGCATTCCACAAGACCACATTGCTTTAATGCATTCCATCAAAAAATTCATGTGAGCTTTGACAAGCTAGTGTGAGCTCACTAGCTTGTCAATGCGGTAGCATTGATAAGGTAGTGGTCCATCGTGAAACCCAATTTCTATGAATAATTTTGTACATCACCGTGAGACCCCATTTCTATGAGGCATTTTTCAAACATACCACTACCTTATCAATGCTACCACATTTTGCATACATTTCTACCAAAACATTTTATCAAACAATTCACATGCCTTGTCCATGCTTCCATTTTGTGCCTATCTTGTAATCATGCATTCCACAAGACCACATTTCTTCAAGGAATTCCATCAAAAAGGAGGATTTTCATGAGTGTTATGGTTGCAATTTCCTTAGAGACACATGAAATGTGGATGCATAGTGAAGGCACATGAACTATTTGAAAAAATGCCTCAATGAGATATGTCCTTATGGTCAATGTGGATGCATTGACAAGATAGTGAGCATTGTAAGAAAAAGTGCCTCAAATGGAATTCTCATGGTGATGTACATCACCATGAGACCCCATTTCTATGAGGCATTTTTTCAAACAACCCATTACCTTGTCAATTCTACCGCATTGACAAGCTAGTGAGCTCGCTAGCTTGTCAATGCTACCACATTTTGCATACATGTCTACCAATTTTTTTTTTCAAACAATTCACATTCCTTTTCCATGCTTCCATTTTGTTCCTATCTTGCAATCATGACATTCCAATTAAGGCCACATTTCTTTAAGGCATTCCATCAAAAAATTCAAGTGAGCTTTGACAAGCTAGTGAGCTCACTAGTTTGCCAATGCGGTAGCATTGACAAGGTAGTGGGTTTTTTGAAAAAATGCCTCATAGAAATGGGGTCTCATGGTGATCTACATCACCATGAGACCCCATTTCTTTGAGGCATTTTTTTTTACAATGCTCACTATCTTGTCAATGCATCCACATTGACCACGACGACATCTCTCATTGAGACACTTTGTCAAATAGTTTGAATGTGCCTTCACTATGCATCCACATTTCACATGTGTCTACTAAGGAAATTGCAACCATAACACTCATGAAAATCCCCCCTTTTATGTTTTTTTAGATGTCATACCCCATTCCAAGGTCTCATTGCTGCTATGGCTAAAATCCAAAAACATGTGCTTTCAACCAAACTATAGATGCATGGAAAAAATATATCAAAGAATAATAGTAAGCAAAGGCATATACAAGGTATTGAGTTGTTTGGAAAAGTGCCTCCAAAAAATGTGGTCTCATGGTGATGTCTATCACCATGAGACCACATTTATTTGAGGCATTTTTTCAAACAACTCATTTCCTTGTCTATGCTACCACATTTTCCATACATTTTCCATTTTGGGCATGTCCTGCAATCATTCCAATCTTTATGGGAAAATTGATAAATGAACAAATGAAGTCAAAGATTCTTAAACTTAAGACTTTCATGGAGAAAATATAATTGGAAATAGATGATAAAGAAGAAGCAAAATGAAATGTATGTGAAAAAAAGGAGAATCGGTGTGGTGGACACCTCAAAGTCTTATCTATAAAGGTAGAGAAGTTTTGTAAAGAACTTGTTAAAATAAACATTTTCATTTTGTAATTAGAAGATACTTCCAAAGATGATAACAATAGATGCAGATGCAAAGGCAATAGTTGGAAGTGTTGAAATTGAAGCAAAACAATTGAGGACTAAAATTAACCACTTAGAAAAGAAATTAAAAGAAAAGAAGAATATTTTTTCATCAATGAAAAGGATGTTAGTTTTCTCTAAAAACACTTGAAAAAGAAGCAAACCAAATTAAATGAAATACATAATGTATTCAATGAAGATATTCTTCCTGCTCTCAAAAAGTTGAGGAAGGTGCATGTTTAGATTCTTCTCTATTCATCATACGATCAAACCGACTGTTTGAACATGTCTATATGGGTGGGTTTATGCTAGGCAAGGTCCTCTTTTGCACCCAAACATGCTGAAATAGTCCAAGCCACATTCTACCGACGAAGTCTCTTAAGAGACCAAAGTGCAAAAGAGTAGCCAAATTCAATGAGAGATTACTCAAAAACTATGGCACTTGGAAACACTTAGTATTGGGCTATGGGATCATGTAGGTCCCCTCTACAATAATATCTCTTAGTTTTTGATAACTCCAAGTCATTTGCCCGTGGTGAACAAATTTGAGTTGATGGAAAATGGGTCAGTTACATGTAGTGTAAAGTTGGAAAGTGGCATAAATTTTGTTCTATTTATCATACGAGTGAACCAAATGCTCCAACATATCCATATGGGTGGGTTTATGCTAGGAAAGGTCCTCTTTCACACCTAAACACACCAAAACAGTCCGAGCCACATTCTATCGGCAAAGTCTCTTAAGAGACCAAAGTACAAAAGGGAAGAAAACTTCAACGAGTGATTACTCAGAAACCATGTCACTTGGAAACACTTTGTCTAAGGCTACAAGATCATGTAGGGCCCCTCTATAATAACCTCTCTTGGTTTTTGATATCTCCAATTTGTTTTCCCATGGTGAATAGATTTTAGTTGATGAAAAATGGGTTAGTTACATGTAGTGTAAAGTTGGAAAGTGGTGTAAATTTTTTTCTATTCATCATATGATCGAATCAAATATTTCAACATGTCTATATAGGTGTGTTTATGCTAGGAAAGGTCATTTTTTGTACCCAAACACACCAAAAGGGTTTGAGCCACATTCTACCAATGAAGTCTCTTAAGAGACCAAAGTGCAAAAGGGCAGCAAACTTCAATGAGCGATTACTTGGAAACTATGGCACTTGGAAACACTATGTTTGAAGCTATAGGATCATGTAGGGGCCCTCTACAATAACCTCTCTCATTTTTTGATATCTCCAAGTTATTTTCCCATGGTGAATAGATTCCAAGTTGATGAAAATAGATCAGTTCTATGTAGTGTAAAGTTGGAAAGTGGTGTAACTTTCATTCTGTTCATCATACGACCGAACTGACTATTCCAACATGCTCGTATGGGTGGTTTTATGCTAGTCAAGGTCCTCTTTTTCACCCAAACATGCTGAAATGATTTGAGCCACATTCTATCGATGAAGTTTCTTAAGAGACCAAAGTGCAAAAAGGGCAACAAACTTGACGAGCGATTACTCAAAAATTGTGGCACTTGGAAACACTTTTTCTAAGGCTATGGGATCATGTAGGGCCCCTCTACAATAACTATCTTTTTTTTTGATACCTCCAAGTCATTTTCCCATGGTGAATAGATTTCAGTTGATTGAAAATAGGTCAGTTGCATGTAGTGTAAAGTTGGAAAGTGGTGTACAACTTTCATTTTTGTCATGCAACCAAACCAATTGTTCAAACACATCAATATGGGTGATTTTATGCTAGGAAAGGTCCTCTTTTTCACCCAAACACACTAAAATAGTCTGAGCCACATTCTATCGGTGAAGTCTCTTAAGAGACCAAAGTGCAAAAGGGCAGCAAACTTCAACGAATGATTACATAGAAAATTTTTCACTTGGAAAAACTATGTATGAGGCTATGGGATCATGTAGGGCCCCTCTACAATAACCTCTCTCAGTTTTTTATAACTCCAAGTCATTTTCCCATGGTGAACAAATTTTAGTTGATGGAAAACGGGTCAGTTGCATGTAGTGTAAAGTTGGAAAGCGGTGTAACTTTTGTTCTATTCATCATATAATTGAATTGACTATTCCAACACGTCCATATGGGTGGTTTTATGCTAGGAAAGGTCCTCTTTTTCTCCCAAACACGTCAAAACGGTCTGAGCTACACTCTACTAGCAAAGTCTCTTAAGAGACCAAAGTGCAAAATGGAAACAAACTTCAACAAGCGATTACTCAGAAATCATGGCACTTGGAAACACTCTATCTAAGGATATGGGATAACATAGGGCCCCTCTACAATAACCTCTCTCATTTTTTGATACCTCCAAGTCATTTTTCTGTGGTGAATAGATTTCAATTGATGGAAAATGGGTTAGTTGCATGTAGTGTAAAGTTACAAGGTAGGCTACTTTTTGTTTTGTTCTTCATGGGGCCAAACAATTAGTACCAACACATCTAGGTGGGCACATCTATGCTAGGCATGGTCACTGCACTTCATTATAAAAGGTTTGTAGTCTTTCCTATTTAAAGGGTCACAACTTTTCGCCTTTGAAAAGTCAAAGCCAAATTCATATCATCACTATTCGTGAGAACCTAAATTGATTTATTTAAAAAAATTCAAATATGCTTGGGGAAAAGGCAATTCTTAAACTTTTAGTTGGTTTTTTTTTTGTCATGCATGTCTCTTGAAGCTATTTATTGACTATTGTAAGCATGCAATTTTAACTATTAAAGTTGCATTCTTCTCATTACTGGGTTTGAATTCATGTTTACAAATAGGATGAATATTTATGAAGTTTTTTGTTGGGAAGGTTGATTCGTGGTCTCTTAATCTTGAATAATCCAATGTCATTATGATCTTTAATAAGACTTGCATGCCTTGATTCTTTGTTTGTGAGACTTAGTTGTTACTTTCCATTTTCTTTTCTCAATAGTTTTATGATGTTTTCTTTATCTACATAATACATGAAGCATGAAGCATACAAGTGGAATGGTAGATGTATTCCTCGATGATATAAAGCATGAAGCATGAAGAATACACATGAATTTCCTCTGTGAAGCACATGACGCATGAAGCATGAAGTATTAATATATTCATATGATTGATTTAATGTCCAATAATCTTATAGGAGAATAATGTTCAAACTTTATTATATATTTACAATTATGGAAAAGAAGAGTGCATGGAAAACAATTGGATTTTAAATATTTGAAGTAAACCAAATATGATACCAAATATCATGGATTTATAACGCAAATATGGATACCATCAATAAAAAATATTTGTATAAACCAAATAGCCATGTAGGAATACATCAATATATGTCGATATAAGTATAAAATATATGTAAAAAATAGCCATATAGGCATATAATGTCAAGTATATGTTGGGAAATATTCAGGTTCATCTCAGAAAGGGCATCAAAGCTCAGTAGTGCCTTCATTAACCTTATTATGTTAGATTGCCTCAAATACACGTACTACTATGCCATAAAGTGGAAACATACATAGTTCATTTCCCACATTGATCCTTTTGAGAAAAGATTTAATGCTAATTAAACCAGCTCCAAACAACACCATTAAATAGATTCAATCACGTAGAACCATTAAACATGAAATATGGAACAAAAAACATGAACACACAGATTTATGTGGGGAAAATGCTTTTGGATAAAGAAACCCACACTCCAAAAGCCCAAATCGCCATTGTATTATTCAACAACATAATACAACTACAAATATAATTAAGGCTCTAAGCCTTTACAGATTTTACATCTTGTTCTATCTAGAGAGAATCCGATAGCATAACTCCTATTCTATTTCCCTCTCTCAGCCAGTCTAGAAACTCCACAATGGAATTCACCTTTTTCTCTTAATCATTCCAGGAAACCCTAACCCTAATAGACAAACAACCACAAGCAACTTAATCATCATAGACATGCAACCAATCATCACTTTCCAACTTGACACAGTCAGGTCCCACCACAACATTCTTCATGTGTTACCAAGTCAACCTCATCACCATATCGGGGAGACACCAATTTGTCCCCCATTGATACAAGGAAGTCCCGCTGATGTTCACTTTACAGCTCCAAGTCTATCAGCTTGTTGAAGAGACATGGTTAAGAATCCCACCGAAGTCCTCGAGTCAGACCAATGAGAGTCATCGGTCCATCGAGGAGACACTCTTTAGAGTCTTACCGACAAAGTAACATCCTGCCAATGCAAGATTATTGGCTTGTCCCATGTGGTTCCCACTTCCATCGGCTTGTCTTTGTGGTCGCTAAGTTGGAGGTTTCTAAAACCTCACAACCCACGACAAGAGGTTCCATAGTTTTGGTTTTTTGCATTCTTGTGACATCACCATGGCTATCATGTCATCGAGGAGACTTGAGGAAGAGCCCCTCTAATATAGCTAAGTCACTTCGATAGGCTTCGCTCACATTCTCCATTGGTCTATCAGGGAGACTCAAGACAGAGTCCCACCGATAACACATTGTCATGCTAAAGAAGACCCAAGACTTCGTATCAGGTTGTTGAGGAGACATGACTTTGAGTCCATTTGATAACATGTTGTCTCGCTGACATAACAAATAACATCAACCTATGAAGACTTTATCAGACCATCGAAGGGAATATGAATAAGGTCCCTTCGAAACTGAATTGTCAAGCCGATAAAACATCACCTGAATGTCAATACATTTGAGGCATTGATTCTCAACATTCTCCCACTTGATGAATAATGTACTGGCTACCAATCAACGCTCGAAGTCACTTTAATAGCCATCCATGCAACCAGAAAGATCCTCAACCAATTCTTAAATGCTCCAACTAAGACACCTGCACCAACATCTAAGATGTCCATCGTCTCAGGAAACAATTCTTGTCATCCTCCAAAGGAAAGGAACAATCCATGGTGAATATGAACCGGTCTAAAGAACATAAGCACTAGATCCATCTGATAGAAAAGGTTATAGCTTATTTCCACCACTTCACTGTGCTCACAAGATATACAGAAGCATCACAACACAACTTCAAATCCCTCGACATGAATACAACCATGAAGTCATTCTCCAAAAACAAGACATAACATCAGCTAGAACAACAACTAGAAAAATAACTACTCCCATCCAACTAATCAGCCCACATGACTGAAAATAGCACCCATAGCAAGTGCTAATCCATCCAGTCACACATACCTCCAAGGTATCAACATCAACAAACTCATGCTACTCCATAACCAACCCATCAACAACAAATACAAGCTTCATGTGCCAACTAGTCGAAGAAGACAAAACACATCCAAGAACTCCCATTGCACGGGTAATGAATTTGAAAATATCAAGGCATACCAAGTCTACCAACAACATCATATAAGAGGTGTAACCCACATCATGTAGTACCAAGGAATCATCCACAGTGATATGCACAATCTGCAAACTGGCAACCTGTATGAACAACTCTCATCACAAGTCTACACAACTCCCCCAAGTTCTCCACACCCAAAAAAGAAAAGAGATAAAAAAACCTCCATGTCATCACCTAAGAAAATGAGTGAAAACACATGACCACAAGCTAGTGATCATTATAGCTCCGACCAAACCTCAAACCAATGTAATGTGAAACCAAACATCCAGATCAAAGAGAGTAAAAACTGCACATCATGTACCTATAGTAAATCCTCCTACATTCACCTCTAAATGCCAATTGTGTCAAGCATGATCTCCTTCAAAAACCCAAGAGAAAATCCTTCACAACATCCAACCATTTGATCACTAAGATCAAACATAACATATATATCATGTAATGAACATGGATGTAAGCCTCTCAAAGAAGATCAAACTATTTCATTTCCCATTTTAGTAAATACGCCCAATGCATCTCCTAGACTCAATGTCAATGAATGTAATCAAAATGCATAAGGAGATAACTATGCTATCCATTTTTCACAATGAATCCTTCATAATCATCTAATAGCAGTTCAAGATCCATATCCATGAAAGAAAGCATAAAACACCTGAGGGAAAAAATGGCCAATACCTCTCAAGTGATAAACTATTGATTAGACCAAGAGTGGAGAACAAGAATGCTCCTCCAAGATATGCAAGCTATCATGACTTCTTCAAGAGAAATCTCCTCATTGGTCTGTGTTGAACTCACGTCCAACCAAGGTGTAGGCTCATTGGACTTTCTACTGAAATCTTCATCAAGAGTAACCATCAACAACACTTTTCTCATAAGAGAAATATAGCCTCACCTTATTCTCCATGTATCCATGAGCACTTGCAACTGATCATCTCATGCTAAACTCCAAATGCATCACTGCACTATCATGAAGTTCTCAAGCACATGACTAATGCACCCAAAACACAGAGAATCACCAGACCATTGTCAAAGCTCCAAACATTTGAACCAAGAACTTATCATGGCATCATGATCTTACCATCCCCCTTAGGAGATCCCATGCTCTAGGTGAACATAACATGGTCTCAAGAACAAAACATTATGCCAAAACTCTAATGTGCAAGCATGAGTATACCATGACATAAAACAAACAAACTCTAAACCACATCACCTCAAGCACCACCAACACCTCAACCAAAGACTTAAAGAATCCTCCATGGTTTCGAGATGTTGCACATCTTCAAATAGTGTCCATGCAAATGCGAAAAATCTATTCTACAACAATAGGATCTAAGAGCTCCTCCTAGTAACATTTGCAACACTAAAGAAGATCATTCACCACATAGTGATGAATACATAGTCACTGCTAAAGCTCTCACTGAACTGTGATATCGAGCTTTTCAAGCACATGAACAAACATCTTCTATACTGAAAAGCCTCCTAGTCCACTCATTAACCTATCCATCTGAGAAAAATACCAAGTGGCACCAAGATCTTCAAACCAAGTATTCAAAATACCATCACTGTCAAAAGCTTACACAAAACAGTGTATCCAAGCTATCCATGACATCTTGATATGACATGCTATAGGTCCCCATAACCAAGTATCCAAGTAATCAACATATTCCATCCTCTCATTTCAAAGAAACCACACAAATGCACAAGTTACCAAAGACAAGGCTAGCTAACAAGTCTGCATTAACACTGACCTTGTGGATATGGACAACCCACTTCCAATTTATCCCACTGCAACTGAATGGGTGATCAATCCATACAACTGCATAACTCGTAGATCCAAAACACTATAACATGCAAACCCATAATGGCACCAGAAACTTCAAAATTAAGATCTCAAAGAGAATTTACCTTGTAGACAACATGACTCAAGCACCAAATCCTTCTTAGATCTAATTCGCCAATCATGTCCATAATGAACACCATAGTCTAGGAACCCACCAAGCACCACCATAGAAATGTTGAGTGACAAATCAATTACCAACACTCCCATGTAGAGAAAGAATCACACCTTCTCACACCATGCATGAAGCATACATGCATAACTACAACTAGATCTCATCCAACAATGCCCCAAAAGCTAGGGTCTAGAAAATAGTTTAACAACAGTTCCACAAAACAAGTTTTCTTGACTGTGTAAAACCACTATGTTTGAGAACACCCATGCACACCCATATCCACTTCACATCTAGATGACTCAAAATTATGAAACATAAACACCATAACATTTAAACCAGAACAATGGAATATCATGAATATGCATAACCATAGATTCTTTAAATGAGAATCTATAAAACCCCTCAAATCCAAAGAACATGAATATGAGCAATGCAAGTACAAAACATCCTTGAAAGGAAACAATAGTTTAGGAACTCCAGGCCCATATCAAGACAACTCCAAAACCACCAACATGCACATGCATTTGAGAGAGACAAGCTATTGTAGAAGCTTTCAGATCATCCAATGATCAACTCCTTAGCCTTCATGTAATTGGGGTATCATAAAACTATGCCTTCTAATATTAGGAAAAACAACTAGCATAAGAACATTACTCCATGACTGAAAAAAAAAACCCAAGCTTCTCCATATCATCAGGGAGCCTCTCACACAGGCACCCAATATGGAATTTTTGTTGCAACACAACCATGAAGCAAAATATTCCACCCCATGCATCAGGATTATACTGCTGCCAAGTCACGAGCTTCAGGTCACATCATTTCAATATGACCAACTCAGGTTTCTCCATCTTCCATATTACATGTTGTCTCTTGGAACTCAAACAAAAGATCAAGAATTTCTACTCGCCAAAGGATTAGTCCATCAATTGATTCCTTCAGATTTCCTCAGGCCTTTCACACTAGGAAATCTTCACAGAAGAAATACCCAGAACCGAAAACACCAGGAACAAACAAATTCCAAAATATGGCTCTGATACCACTTGTCAGGAAATATTTGAGTTCATTTCAGAAAGGGTATATGAGATCAGTAGTGCCTTTTTTAACATTTTTTTGTTAGATTTCCTCAAGACACATACTACTATGCCATAAAGTGGAAACAAACATAGTTCATTTCCCACATTGATCCTTTTGAGAAAAGCTAATGCTAATTAAACTAGTTCCAAACAACACTATTAAAACAATTCAATCACGCAGAACCATTAAACATGAAAGATGGAACAAAAAACATGAACACATAGATTTACGTGGGGAAAACCCTTTCGAGTGAAAAACCCCACTCCAAAATCCTAGATCACCATTGTATTATTCAGAAACATAATAGAGTTACAAATACAATTCAGGCTCTAAGCCTTTATAGAGTTTACATATTGTTCCATCCAGAGAGAATCTGATAGTATAACCCCTATTCTATTTCCCTCTCTTGGCTACCCAGCCTCTCGGCCAGTCTGAAAACTCCACAATGGCATCCACCTTCTGCTCTTAATCATTCCAAGAAACCCTAACCATAATAGACGAACAACCACGGGCAACTTAACCATCACATACATGCAACAAATCACCACTTTCTAGCTTGACACGGTTGGGTTCCGCCATGATGTTCTTCACGAGTTACCGATTCAACCTCATCGCCATATAGGGGAGATAAACAATTCGTCTTTGTAGAAGAGGGGGATTCGCTACTTTTCGTTTAGAGGGCCTCACGGGGTGAACTTCCCTAATCTACCTTAGGAACAATAGTGAAAGTTTTAGAATCAGAAAGAGTAGGTCACAAAGATTCTCTGGACAGACTGACAAGCTCTCGACCAAAGGACATCAGTGCAAAATACGGACAGCAGCGTGACATGCTAACATCCCAGAGGCACGTTGGTGTCTTGTACAAACTAGAGAATGAGAACGTCTCAGAAAACAAAAAATTGAATGCTTCTATTCTAATTGCTAGGAACATACAGAATATACAAAAATAATAGTGTAGTAGATCTGAAGTAAAGTAAAGAATAAATAATAAAGACAAGGAGAAGAAAGGAAATGTTTACAACTCTGCAAGTGATGAAGCTTCGTGAATGTCTTCAATACCTGAACACAAGAAGGAGAGATAAATTTTTGGGGTTGTATAGGGACCTGCCTCAATTAGACCCTCGTTTAGGTGTTTCCACCTCCACGAACAACCAAGGAAATGAGAAGAAGGAAATAATATAGTAAAGAGAAAATAAGCACTACAAAACAGTGTTATGCTACTCAACCAAGTGATAGAGGAGAGGAGAGGGAAGCTTACCACATCCACCAAGAGCACTCAAGGTTGCTTTGGGGAGAAATGAGAGTAATCGGGCCTCTATTATAATGGCATGGTCCCAAACATGCTCTACCAAAGTGATGGAGTGTTGCTTTGGAAGCAATGAAATTCTTGAATGCTTGGAGTGAGTGAAAGTAAATGTGTGAGAGCTTGAAAGTTGATGTGTGAGTGCAGGAATGGAAGCTTGATGTGTTGAAGAGTTGGATTGAATGTTGAAGGGATGAATTTGAAGGAAGGATGGAGAAAAACGGCCATATTTGGGTCGGTCAGCCGAAGGGGGCGTTACAACTTCACCTCTAATGAGAAGAGTAATGACTCTATGGGTTCAGCTGTAGGAATCTTCCAGGGACATAAGCACGTTGATATGGCACCAAGTGGGATGCAAGCAGCAGGCTTAGGTGGAATTAAGCCTCTAAACTTGGTTTTCTAAGGTGAGTAAAGGAAAAAGGAATTTGTATAAGGGTGCAAATTCACTCCTATACATTTTTCCCCACTTTAGCGAGCACAAATCTAATGAGTGTTTGGTAAAGTAGATCAAGAAGAGTGTAAGGTTAGAAATGTATACCTGAACTGTCAAGGAAGTAACCACTATTTGGTGAACCTGAGAGTGCAAGGTCAAAAGAAGACTTCATAGTTCCGCAGAACTATGAAGCTAAAGAAAGAGCATATACTCAGGATGAAGAAGATGAAAGATCTTTGATTTGGTATATACAAGAGAGAAGAGAGAGATGAAAAAATCATGTGGTGAAAGCAAAACCCGCTCAGGAGTAGAACCCGCACCACCAAGTAAGAGTGATAAAAGAAAACCCCGCTTGAGGAGGAGAACCTGCATCACAGAGTAAAAGTGATAAAAGCAAACCCTGCTTGAGGAGGAGAACCTGTATCATGGAGTAAAAGTGATAAAAGCAAACCCTGTTTGAGGAAGAGAACCTGTATCACAGAGTAAAAGTGATAAAAGAAAACCCCACTTGAGGAGGAGAGCTCGTATCACCAAAGATAGGTGATAAAAGCAAACCCCGCTCAAGGAGGAGAACCCGCATCACCAAGTGAGTATGTAAAGGAGCTCTACAGGTTCTTGGTCCTGTAGAGCAAGTAAGTAGATAGTCAAGCAGACCATCGTCAAGTTGGAAGACTTTCAAAGGGGTCCCTTAGGAACCCTTCAAAAGGAAGAGGGGTCCACTCAAGGGACGCGCTCTTTGAAAAGCAAGGTCTAGTTAGGCTTCCCCCAAGCTAGATGCAAAGTTATGAAATAGGTCTATTCGGGTTGCCCCAAGCTAGATGCCAATGAATTCATTCAAGAGAAAAGCTTTCAAAGAGGTCCCTCGGGAACCCTTCAAAAGAGAAAAAGGGATCCACTCAAGGGACGCTTCATTTTAAAGATAGAGAAGAGAGGGGGTCCTTAGGAAGGACACACATCTTCAAAGTGAGTTATCACAACCCCCAACATATAGGGGAGGAGAACTATGCAAGATACTCGAAATATGCAGGATAGAAGTAAACCTCGATATCGCTCGTCATGCGAAGTAAAGGCAGGTGCATCAATCAAATGGGAGTTTGATGGCACTCAAATCAAGGAGTTGTATTTTATCCTTCAAGGCCTTACATTCACTTGTGGAATGGCCAAACACTTGATGTTATGCACAAAAAGAATGTTTTCCTTCATCATGTTTATGAATTTTATTACGTGTAGGAGAAGGAAGAGCGATTAATCAGGCTTTTAGAAGCCGCAAAAAAATACGCTCTTGTTTGGATAAAGAATGAGGAGCATGAAGCAACCCTTTCTCTTGTGGAGAAAGGTTTGACTTCTCACAAGAAGAAGAAGGCACGAAGATAGAAGACAATGGAGGAAGAATCTTTTCAACAGAACAAGGTTGAGAAGAATTCTTGTCACTCAACCATTGCTTTTGTTTAGATAATTCCTTTGAGCAACCAAGTCCCAAATTATGCTTATGGGGTGTGAATTCTATAGGGACCTGAATGCCTTGTTCGTTGCACCCACAACCTTTACGCTCATATCCATATTTAGAGGCAAGCTTAAAGTCGGGACCATAATGTGTTTGTAAGTCTTGAAAAGGAGGATCCTCATAAAGAGTGTTGTCCCAGCAATAGGGACCACACTCCTCTATGGGATTTCCATCATTAGGACTGCAAACACTATCTTCTTTAGCAGAAGCATAATCCTATTCCTCAGAAGGAGGATCAACACTAAGGACATTACAATTTGCGTTCATCTTACCTCGTGATATAGAAGAGTAACCACCTTCGATAGTGGGTGTGAATGATGCCATCAAAAAGTCTAAGTGGATTGGGTTGGCTTTATATTCCTGAATGAAGGAATTTGTAAAGTCTAAAGAACCCCAATCATCACCAAGACATGTATTCTTTTGAGAAGAGGTGGACTTAGGATTTATTTCTTTAGAAGGATCTTCCTTAGGGACATTTATCTCGAGAGTATCCTTTGTAGTAGGTATTGCTGGAGCAAACATCGACACACTAGAAGATACTAAAGGAATAAGAGTAGGTACAACCAAATCTTGACCAGAAGCTGCCACTTCACATAAGTGCATAGCATTAGGGTCAGCCTTAACTGTGACTACTCATTTATTGTAAATGAACTTAATAGATTTATGCAAGGTAGATGAGACTACACCCATAGCATGAATCCATGGTCTACCAAGAAGAAGGTTATACAGTAGCTTCTCTAACATGACATAAACAAGGGTGGGTATGGTAATGGGTCCCAACCTCAATGGCAAGACTATCGTGCCTAAAGGTTGCCGACCAACATTATCAAACCCACAAATCACACCAGAAGAAGTATTAAGAGAAGATGAGTCAATATTAATTTTAGGCAATAAATTGATGCTACATACATTGAGTGTCGACCCAGTGTCAATAAGAGTATGTCTAATGCCAATTTTATTAATGTTGACTATGATTATTAAAGGGTTTGCTTGCTCCTGTACTTCCAGAGATGGGAGCTCCTACAAATAGAACATAATATTCAGTGAATCTGCACGAATATATTACATCAACGCATTAGCATCCGTCATCCTAGTAGAAGAAGGCAAGAGGATCTTTTTTAAGGCTTCCTAAAGCATACCTTGATAAACCAGAGTAGATTGAAGCAAGTACCATAGTGAGATCTTATCCAGAGAAACCCGAGGTTGCTTGACAAGATCATAACCACTAGGTGCTTTAGTTTTAGGTTTAGGAGCTTGAGGAAGGCTTGGTTGTTTATTCATAATATTCCCATAATTATGGGCTACCACTCTATAAGAGGGGGCCTTGGAAAGATCGGGAGAATCACCATTAATGGAACATACCCTTTTAGGAGAAGGACTAGCTGGATTCATGTCAATGACTGGTCTCTTAGGCCTTTGAAGGGTAGCAGAGACACATATTACATTTATAGAATCATCGCAACTAGTAGAACAATTACTTGATGACATATTCTCGACATCAATCCAAACAAGATCAAATGTGGAATAATTATTTGAAGGGACATTCTCCACATCGATCTAGGGAGAATCAGATGTAGAAGGTGGTTCATCATGCTCTAATGCATAATATCTAGAGGAGAGTGCATCAAAACAAAGATGAGATTCATCATTCACAAATGCAACATCTCTAGAAGAGAGTGCATTGGAATGGAGGGAAGGTAGAGTAACATTAAGAAAGGTATCAATGATTTCATCTTCTTGCAACAAAATATCCTCCAAAGCCAAAGGACTTTCGTGAGAAGGATCAAAGACACCAAGTGACACGGGTAAAGCCAAGTCACCATCACATGCATGAAACGAAATATCATTAACATTTTGAACAAGACTAGATACTTAACTAATAAAAGAAGACATCAAATCTATTACCATTTTTTTAGTACTTTCGTGTTTTTAGAGGTTTCAAGAGTGCAACTTGAGGTCGAAACTTGCATCTAGAGAGCTAGTTCAGTCCCTAAAACACCAATGCCTTCGACAACCAAATTTTAGGGACTGATACTAGCTCTTTAAGAGGCCTTTCCAATAGTGTGGCCAATCCTGGACTTCAAGCACCGATTCACAGTTATGACCTTTCAAGTAGGGGTAAACAAATTCCTAGTTCTTCAAAAGAACACCTCTCTTCACGTCAAGTTCACCAAAATGTAGAAGAGGGGTATTCACTACTCACAATTTCTCTTCGTTCAAAGGGCCTCACGGGTCGAACTTCCCTAATCTACCTCAGGAACAATGGTGAGAGTTTCAGAATCAGAAAGAATAGGTCACAAAGATTCTCTAGATAGACTAACAAGCTCTTGGCTAAAGGGCATCAGTGCAAAATACGAATGACAGCATGACATGTTGATGTCCTAGAGGCACACTGACGTCTCGTATGGACCAGAGAATGAGAACATCTTAGAAAATAGAAAATTGAATGCTTCTATTCTAATTGTTGGGAATGTACAAAATATACGAAAACAACAGAGTGTAGTAGATATGAAGTAAAGTAAAGAATAAATAATAAAGACAAGGAGAAGAAAGGAAATGTTTACAACTACTCAAGTAATGAAGCTTCGTGAATGTCTTCAATACCTGCACACAAGAAGGAGAGAGAAATTGTTGGGGCTATATAGGGGTCTGCCTCAGTTAAACTCATGTTTAGGTGTTTCCACCTCCATAGACAACCAAGGAAACGAGATAAAGGAAATAATATAGTAAAGAGAAAATAAGCACTATAAAACAGTGTCATGCTACTCAACCAAGTGATAGAGGAGAGGAGAGGGAAGCTTACTACCTCCACCAAGAGCACTCAAGGCTACTTGGGGGAGAAATGAGAGTACTTGAGCCTCTGTTGTAATGGTGTGGTCCCAAACGTGCTCTACCAAAGTGATGGAGTGTTGCTTTGGGTGCAATGAAATGCTTGAATGCTTGGAGTGAGTGAAAGTGAATGCTTGAGAGCTTGAACGTGGATGTGTGAGTGTAGGAATGGAAGCTTGATGTGTTGAAGAGTTGATTGAATTTTGAAAGGATGAATTTGAAGGAAGAATGGAGAAAAATAGCCATATTCGGGTCAGTTGGTCGAAGGGGGCATTACAACTTCACCTCCAATGAGAAGAGTAACGCCTCTACAGGTTCAGCCACAGGAATATGTCAGGGACATAATCATTTTGCACAGACGTTTGCACGCCATGCGGGCATCCCCAACAAAAATGCCTCCATTGACACTCAAAACAGGTGCCAAGTGGGATGCAAGCAATGGGCTTAGGTGGAATTAAGCCTCTGAACTTGGTTTTCTAAGGTGGGTAAGGGAAAAAGGGGGAATTTGCATAAGGGGTGCACATTCACTCCTATACGCCTCCCATCGATACAAGGAAGTCCCAATGTTCTCTTTATATTCCAAGTCTATCACCATCTACCCATCGGTACACTCTTTATAGTCCTACCGATAGAGTAACATCCCCCCAATGCAATATCGGCTTGTCCCATTAGGTCCCCACCTCCATTGGCTTATCTTTGTGGTTGCTAAGTTGGAGGTTTCGGCCAAAACCTCACAACTCACGACAAGAGGTTCCATAGTTTTTGTTTTTTGTGATCTCATGACATCGCCACCGCTATTGTGTCATCGAGGAGACTTGAGGAAGAGTCCCTCTGATATAGCTAAGTCACTTTGACAAGCTTCACTCACATGCTCCATCATTCTATTGGGGACACTCAAGATAGAGTCCCACCGATAACACATTATCATGCTGAAGAAGAGCCAAGACTTTGTATCGTGCTGTCAAGGAGACATGACTCCAAGTCCATTCAATAACATGTTGTCTCATCGATGTAACACATAACATCAACCTATGAAGACTTTATCTGACCATCGAAGGGATTATGAATAAGGTCCCTTCAAAACTGAACTATCAAGCCGATGAAACATCACCCAAATTCCAGTACATTTGAGGCACTAATTCTCAACAGTATATGTAATATAAAATATGTCCAAAAATGCCATATAGGCATACAACAAAGGACCCCAATCAAAATTCATTTTACTCTAGGTGAATGAAACAAACGAGTGGTCTTTGTTGGTCAAGTGGATGGCGATACATATGAAACTCATTTACCCTAAACTAGAGGGTTGATCCTCCTAGGGTTTAGTTCCTCATCAATCTTCAACTATTACAATAACAAGTAAAGACATTAATATATTGAAATCACATTATAAAAAATGATATATTTAACAAAATAGTCACTTATCATCGCTAGACGATCTCTCTCCTCAAGCGAATGATTCACATGCTCATGTTGTGGGGTGCCCAAGTCCTATAGAAACCATCCAAGTATAAATTAAACTACGAATCAATAATCATTTGATTTTTCACTAACTAATAGCTATAATAATGAATGCAATTTGAAATTTACTAATTTGACTCATACCCTTGTGAGAGGCATCGAGTTGTCTATTGCAAAAGATACAACTTGCTCCATTACCCTATCAACATCTAGAGGTATTTTTGCTTCCATCATCTGAAAATAAAACAAAAAATTATTCAATCATGAAAATTAGATTAGTGATGCACGTCATGACTTATAATGTATGAGATAATCAACAAAATTTTGAGTACTTATTGAACTATATATTTCTTACTATTATGCTTAGTATTTACCCTATCCATAGCTTGTTCGAAAGCACCTATTTTAGGATTTTATCCATAGCAGTGAGTTGTTTGGAAAATTTCCTCAAATAAATGTGGTCTCATGGTGATGGAATGCCATTCCATCACCATGAGACCACATTTCTTCAAGGCATTTTTTCAAATAACTTGCTGCCTTGTCTATGTTATTGCTTACTATTATGCTTGATTGGATTTTTAGGCTTTGTACCATAGTAGCAAAGGGAAGGAACTATTTGATAAAATGCTTTGGGTAGACATGTATGGAAAATGTGGTAGCATAGGAAAGATGGTGAGCTACTTCAGGGTCGCCTCAAAGAAATAGTGATCTCATGTAGGATGGACATCACCATGAGACCACATTTCTTTGAGGATTTTTTCAAATAGCTCATTGCCTTGTCTATGCTATTGCTTTCAGGTAAATGAATTGTTTGAAAAATGCCTTTGAATAGTCGTTCCCATGGTGATGGAATGGAATTCCATCACCATGAGACTAATATTTCTTGAGGCTTTTTCAAACAACTCACTTTGTCTATGCTATTAAGCTACTATTATGCTTTGATCAATTTTTTCCAAGCATCCATAGTTTATTGGAAAGCACCCATTTTAGGCTTTTAGCCATAGCAGTAAGGAAGTGAATTGTTTGATAGAATGCTTTGGTATACATGTATGGAAAATGTGGTAGCATAGGCAAGGTAGTGAGCTATTTGAGGGGTCGTTCGAAGAAATGTGGTCCATGGTGATGGACATCACTGAGACCATTATTTGAGGTGATTTTTCAAACAAATCCCATTTCCCTTGTCTATGTTATTGAAGCATATAACGAAAGGCTGTTTGAAATTAAGAATGTAGATCATGGTGATGGAATTCCATTCCATCACCATGATACCACATTTACCGAGGCATTTTTCAAACAACCTCGCTAGTCTTGTCTATGCTTTTACTCTACTATTATACTTTGTTGGGATTTCTTCCAAGCATCCATAGTTTGTTGGAAAGCACCTATTTTAGGCTTTTAGCCATAGCAGCAAGGAAGTGAACTGTTTGATAAAATTCTTTGGTAGACATGTATGGAAAATGTGGTAGCATAGGCAAGGCAGTGAGCTGTTTGAAAAAATTCCTCAAAGAAATGCACGATCTCATGGTGATGGACATCACCATGAGACCACATTTCTTTGAGGCAATTTTTCAAACAGCTCATTGCCTTGTCTATGCTCTTGCTTACTATTATGCTTTGAGAGATTTTTTTGAAGCATCCATAGCATAGAAAAGGCAGTGAACTATATGAAAAATGCCTCAATAAAATGTGGTCTCATGGAATGCCATGTCAAGAAAATGCAATTGGTAGTTACTCCTAGTCATTAGTTATGCTAGATGTGAAGTAATTGCATAACAACTTATGTTGACTTTCTAGAAATCTATATTGTAATTGAAATTTTGTCATCTATCAACATCTAGTTATTAGTTATGCAATGTGAAGTAATGCTTTGAGCTTGAAATATGTGCAATGTAAGGTAATCAATGATATGTTCATATAAAAGTTACACAAATCTATTAAGTACAATTCTAGTTAAACTCTTTATTCTATTACCTGAGTGAAGGTCTACACTCCACGGCCACTGGGAGGTGTGGCCATGAAATCTCCAATATTAACCTATTCGACATCCAAAATAAAATATTAGAATGTCATTCATATAACAATGTTATTCACGTGTAATATTTATAATTGTTTACTAGTTACATACCTCGACACTAGATGCAGTGGAGTAAAAACAAAGTAGAGGGTCGGTGAAAAAAGTATGGACACTATGACCCTAAAATTTTATTACAATCATTAAACTAAATTAGTTAATCTTGCATTTCAAAAATTAAATTAAATAAATTCAATTCAATGAACATGCTAACATTTACCTAAGTATCAAGGCTGAAAGCCTCATTCAAAATGACATCTTTCATCGCCAATTGGTCAGCTGCAAACATAGTTTGTGCACCAACCTCTTGACTATATGTTGGGTCATATGTATAGGTCGACCCGCAAACTTGACAAGTATGGGTGGAACCCTACCCCTTGAAGTCTCCCCTAGTTTTTGATGTACTGCAAGACTTGCACGTTAGATGATACTCTAGGTCAGAGAACTAATAGACTATAGAGTGTCTACCTCAACATGATCTCTCTCCTCAAGTGAAATATTCACATGCTCATGTTGTGGTGTCCCCAAGTCCTATAGAAAACATCCAAATATAAATTAAACTATGAATCAATAATCATTTGATTTTTTACTAACTAACAACTATAACAATGAATGTAATTTGAAATTTACTAATCTGCCTCATAACCTCGTGAGAGGCATCGATTTTTCTATTGCAGAAGATACACCTTGCTCCATTACCCTATCAACATCTGGAGGTATTTCTACTTCTATCATCTAAAAATAAAACAACAAATTATTCAATCACGAAAAGTAGATTAGTGATGCAAGTCATGACTTATAATGTATGAGATAATCAACAAAATTTTGAGTACTTATTGAACTATATATTTCTTACTATTATGCTTACTATTTACCCTATCCATAGCTTGTTCGAAAGCACTTGTTTTAGGATTGTATCCATAGCAACGAGTTGTTTGAAAAAATGCCTCAAATAAATGTGGTCTTATGGTGATGGAATGGAATTCCATCACCATGAGACTACATTTCTTCAAGGCATTTTTTCAAACAACTCGTTGCCTTGTCTATGTTATTGCTTACTATTATGCTTTGATTGATTTTTTCCAAGCATCCATAGTTTGTTGGA
>VDFB02322880.1:90618-109165 GCA_007258455.2 Sequoia sempervirens
GATCTAGGGTCGGATCTTTCTGGAGGCGGATATTTTTGTAAGCCCTAGGGGCTGGGACTTTTGTATATAGGGCATTTTTGCCTTCATTTTGAGGGGAGTTCTTCTTATGCTTTTCAGAAGTTTGTGACTTTGGTAGTCCCTTCTCAGATTAGCACACTTTTGTAACTCATTTGGAGCATAATATATAGAGTTCACCTTGGTCACTATTGATGATTCAAAATTACCATCTTGTTCTTGCAAAGTGTTGAGCATTTCAGGTTAATGATCAAGTTATTTTGTGAATTTCTTCTATTCCCTTATAACTTTATCTTTTGTTTTCATGCCTTCCTTTGCAAAAGTATCATTATACAAATCACAAACTATGTTTACATAATCACACATGGATTCTAATCTGTGAAAGTATTTTCCTCTCTTGAAAAAGTGTGTGAATCAAATCTGTTTGTGATACATTAATGCAAGGCTTACAAATTTGATGTGTAATTTTATGTTCATTGTCAATTTTCAAGTGTAAATCAAAGTATTCCATTGCTCTTATGAGTTCGGTGTATCACCATAGGGTTTAGTTTTATTTTCATGCACTCCTTCTCCCTTTTCCTTACAAAGATCAGTAGTTAGGTGATAACACAAAGGAAGTCGGCCTTCTCCGGAGGTTCATTTCAACTCTAGGTGACCCACAGCCTTGAAATGATCCCATGTTTCTCTAGAAAGCTCAGTTTTTCATAACTTTGCATAGGGTGTACTTATAAGAGATAACAATAACATCAAAGAAGAAGACCGCTTTGGAGATTATGCTCAAATTTGTATTAATTATGACCTTTCCAAGTCCTTTCCTAAATCTTATGAATTCAATAATCAAGGATAGTGTTTGGAAAAAAAATTGATATGGAAGGCTATGTCCCAAGTCATTTTCACCATCACAAACCTTGCTACACCCAATATCATTATTAAGAAAAAATATCAAATTCATAAAAAGGTATGGAAGGAAAGGAAAATCTTATTGCCACATCCAATGTGGAAAGGCCTTCAAACTCTCCCCCCAAACTATTTTATCCTATTATAGAGGGATTCATAAGTAATCCTCCTATTAAATCAAAATATTGGGTTGGAGAAAATTCTAATCAACCTATTGTCACCATCCCTTCTCAACTTATACAAGAGTTCCCTATTTACAAATCTTAGTGTATTTTGAACAAATATAAATTAGTGGACAAGGTAACTATCTATAACAATGAATTGTTCTTTGGATTTGATCTCAGTTGGAAGGTATGGCAAGGATTTGGTTCCTAAGACAATCCTCACCATATCCCAACTATTTCTTCAAAAGCTATACCAAATTGCGATATGCAAAATAAGAAGGGAAAAAAATAGATTTGAAGAAAGATAAAAAAACAAGTTATTTGTTACAGGTAGTAAAAAGAGTGTCCATTATTTTTATGAATCTAATATTTGAGGAGTGGAATTCCCCTCAAATATGTCATGAAAATCATATCTTAGAATGTTAGTGGTTTGAATGTCCTTGGAAAAAGATACTCAGTAAAGTGTTAGTTAATTTTGCAAGAAGTAGAAATTGTTTTTCTTTAGGAAAAAACATCAACAATGAAGCCCTTATGTTGGAGGTTGTGGAGGTCTTGAAATTATATGGTCTCCTTCTTCCATTACATTTCTTTGATTCTTCAAGGAAGTAAAAGACAATTTTGAAAAGTCATTAGTCTAAATTTGGATTAAGCTTCTTTATCCTCAACATTTACGGCCCAATTATCATCTCCTTGAGAAAAAATATTATTTACTTCTTTTAGCTATTGTCAAGCCTAAAAATTAAGATTTGGTTATCTTAGGAGGGGATTTTGATGTTATTTCATACTCTTCTAAGAAACAAGGTAGAGTTCCCAATCCAATTCATTCTTAGTTGGATTTAATTGCTTATAATGAAAATATTCAACCAATGGACTTGATTCCAAGGGTAAGTGCCAAAAGATGGGGGGCCAAAAAGGGGTCATAAGTGGTCACTTTTTTTTCTTTTTTTTTTTTTCTAAAATCAAGAAATATTGACCTTGGATGTGAAATTGGGGATAGTTACACTCAAAAAAATTAGATGCAATAAAAACAAGGATCGTAGTGCTTCGAGTCTACTTTCTAAACTACTATTTTTTTTTTGAAAATGGTTGAGATTAAGGGGTTCAAAAGAGGGAACCACAAAAATTATTTCTTTTGTCAAAAAAACATAACAACGTGACTTTTGTGGCTCCCTCAAAAGGTTAACTTTTTTGTATTTTAAAATCGCTTTGGTGAGAAATTAGCTAACATGATGTAGTTTATGCCTGATTTTTCTGATAATTTTTTACTGAATATTTGATTTTGTACTAATTTTCAAAGTGGACACTTCCTGAAAAACAAAATTTTGGCCGTGCTACCCCTATAAATTTTGAAAACTAATTGAAATCAATTTTTTAATATGTGTAGAATGGAGTCTAGTATCTAAAAATGTAATTTATTTGAAATTTTGATGAACAATTAATTTATAAAGAAAAAATTTACCAAACATCAATTTTTGCCAAAAAATAGACACACAAACAAAAATAAATAAAGATGAAAGGCTTAACATTGTCAAAATGTGAAAAACATTGCATCATTAGATAGCTAAGAGAGAGTATAACATTACCTAGGTGTTCAATTTGTTCAACCTTGAAACACATGCAAACCTGATGCTTAACACAAATGTGATTATGTGAAATATTGTAGAATTTACAAAAACACGTCTTTGGACATTGGGAAGGCACTCCAAGCCTTTGGGTTGGTATTCCAAAGCAAATACCAAGCCTAAGTCTTTGGGATTCCCAAAGTAAGAAATAATGCAAGTGCATTATAATGTGCTCGCGTTATTGCATTGTATTGACATATTTTGTGCATTTGTGTCTAAGAGTTGCCTAAGCAAGACATAACACGAGCGCATTATAATGCACTAGTGTTATGTCTTGCTTTGTGTTAAATGCTAGTAAATTAAATGTATGTATATATATTTGTATGTTTATATGTATGTATGCTTGTATGAAATGTATGCATGTATGTATGTACACCTATATGTATGTATGCTTGTATGTATGTATGCAAGATTGTATGTATGTAAGATTGTATGTACATATGTATGTGTTTAAGGGGGGAATAGGGTTTGCATCACAATGAATTGATCAAGATGATGAACCACTAATTCTCACCCTAAAAAATGCAATTATGTGTATGATATGATGCAAACAATAATAAAAAATCAATCCTAACTATTATAGCAACAATGAGGGAAGTTTTGAGAGGCTAGAAAGGTGTGTACCTTACTACAAGAAGGCTATTTTTAGGTCACATAAGACTCATTCGTCCTTACTGGTGAATGTGTCCCTGTTAGGGTTTTTAAAAATTGAGATCTTGGCTATGTTCTTCAAGATTTTCACTCTCAGCTCCTTAGTGATCAGCTCCCGAAAACTTGAAACAAATTTTGTAGCCTTTTTTTTGTGTTCTTGCAATATAGGTGACAACTTTGCACCTTGACATCTTTGGCAATTTTGCTTCAAACTTGTTCTCGACTTGATCTTCAACCTATAAATCTACAAACACACATTCAAGAGGAGAAAAACTTGTTGATTGTTAGAGGATCAAGGGCTTTTCCTAAGTCAAACCCCTTGTAGGTAATTAAACCTTGTGATGAAATAATGAAATTGAAGCATGAAACATGAAACATGAAATGTTGATACCTTGGAAGTTGTCTTGGAATATAAATCTGCAAACTAACATGAAGTGGCCATGAAGAATGTAGATCTTGATCTCAAATTAGGTGTGAAACAATGCTTGCCAATAGATCTTCAATGCTACATCAACAATCTAAGCTCAACAACATGCTTGAATGCACTATGCCTTTGCAGATGATATGATCTTGAATTACTACAATAAACTCTTGATAATCCGGCCCTTGAATGCCTTTGAAATGCTATAATGCTCTTGCCCTTGATCTCATGAAGTCACATAAAATTTCTAGGATGAAACTACGTAAATTAACCTTGTATTTATACTAAATCTAAGAATTAGCCTTGAAATTCAAATAATCCAAGCTAGATCTAGAAATGAAAATCATTAAAATCCTGCTACAAATAAATTCAAAAAGGGGTGTCCTATGTGAGGAGGACCCATTAGCCACCTTGGGAAAATGGGTCCTAGCACAATTTCCTAGGACAAAGCTCTAAGGGGATGAAATAACATCAAAAACCCATTTCAAATATGCTAAGAAAGGGGTGTCCTATGTTAGGAGGACTCATTCGCTAGTAAAGGTGAATGGGTCCTGGCACAAATTTCCAAGAAATCAATTTTTCCAAGTTAAATGTCATGTATTATCATCAATGGGTATTGGGATAGATCCTTGAAAAATGCAATTAATAAGGCTCAAATTTGAATTAAAGGGGTCCATTAAGCTCAATTAACCACAATTAATTAATGAAACCATAGATTAGTGTACAAGTGCAATAAAACACTTTACAACACCCTAAATAAGGCACCATTGAGTCCATTTTATCATTAATTATTCATTCCTAAGCTAAGCATGAAAAAGGGTTACTTTTTTTTATGCTACATTTCCCCCCCACTTTAGCGAGAGTTTTCCCCCATGAAAAACTCACACTAAAGTAGACATTCAAGACACTTAAGTATGCAACAATAACAAAGATACATATTCATACCCTATTAAAGGCCAAGAAAAACAAAGGATCAAGCACAATTGTTCCAACATAATGTGGAACGGGGTAGTTTGTCCATAACATGCGTTGCTCACTCTATGGTAGTGGAACCTTAGTCCATCCACTAGGTGAGTTATCCTAACCATGCACACTCACTCTGGGGTAGTGGAACCTCAATCCATCCACTAGGTGAGTTATCCCAACGAAGTGGCAAATGAGAGGATCATATGCCATCCCTTTCATAATTATACTCCAAATTGTCCCCTCCCTCGACAACTTTGATAAGGCACCACAATGTAATGCTTTTAAACATTTTGAATGTCATGTCTATAAGTTTTTTTAAAGGGGATTTTGCTTTGTTTATGTAAGGTCTTCTTCTTGGGGAATATGCCTAATGTCTCCAAGAGAGGACAAATCAAGAATATAAGATCACCACTTATGGGATGCCTTGTTTTGCATCATGCCACGAAGGGGGATCATATGCTTAGAAATATCACACTCTTGGAGGACATCAAACCCAATGACACCACCAAGAAAAGGAAACGTCACAAGAAAAAATAAAATCATGCCATGAAATATGTTGAAAGATGTCATCAATGTATGCCCCCACTTTAAAGTAGTTGTTAACACCATTACTGTGAGCAACTACTTTAAAGTAGCCAATGTTTTTTCCTAAGAAATGAGAGATTTCTTCAGAAAACCCTATGCCAAGTGCAATGCTCGAAAAACATACACATTCCAAAATAAATAATTACCATGATCAATGCACATCACAAGTAAGGGAAAGGAGATAACATGCATAACATTTATATCCATGCATGCTCAAAGGAAAGTTCATTAAAGATACTCAGTACATATAAATTACTTCATTACTATTTCAAAGGAACTTCATACATTAATGAGTTACTATGTATATCTACACAAGGCCATGCCTTTACCAAATCTAGCCTTAAAGGCTTATACAAAGATACGCAAAAAACATAAATTCAAATACTATAATGTAAATTAAGGGGACAATAGTATCATCAATGCATCCACAAAAAACCATAACACAAGAATTTCATGAGTGGAAAATCCTCATAGGGATGAAAAACCACTCATAAAAGTGCCTCACTGGCTCAATGAAATGCTTCATTGGTAGAGCCTTACTAGCTACAAAATCTCAATAGTTACAAGATGCCTCACAGGAAATGGTCATACTATCTCATTGACAAGACCATTCATCACATATTTTTCGATATTGTCAGTGTCACACATATCAAGGAGCATATGGAAGTTCTTTTACTAGTCACATAAGTCTACACAACATTTTCAAGTTTCACCAATGCATTATCCTTACATATGAAATTTAGTTAGTGCTAACACTATCATGAATTTCTCCCAAGTATTTGCAAATAAGACCATTCTACTTCCAATGATCTCTCAAATATCACACAAGTACACTACAATCACATAAAGCTTCATGAAAGTAATTCTAGTCCTACTAGGATGCATACATGCCTATGCAATTATAAGCATAATGTTTACTTCTAAACTCAATGATTCATACAAGTTTTATCAATAAGAGAATAATACTAAAAAGGAATTTAGAAGGTATAGCTCATGTATGTATGAGAATACATATATAAGCTAATGAATATATATATGATATACATTCTTACACAAATAAAACTCGAGTTCAACTAAATGAGGGAATTCCTATTTTCTCCGTACGTGCATGATAAACCATGATGCATGAGAAGAGTGTCATCATTAAACTTAAGCTTTAATAAGGCAAGGTATGATTTAACATTTATTTATCTTTTCATAAAATTCCCAATTGATTCACCTTACATAATATGCGTAGATTACTTGCAATCTACATCTATATATAATTATTGATCAAGAGTTATAAAATAGAACAAATTTCATATTCAAATCTTAAATTTTTGTCCTCCTATATGAATCTCATACTTAGGATATTTCTCTTCAATGGAGTATATTAAATATTATTTTTAAATTAAATGTAATAACTTAATTTGATTTCATTACTTTGTTAAATATTTATTCTTTCTAAAGTACTCTTATAATTCCAAGAGTTTGCTATTTGATTACATAAGGGATTAGGTCACAAGAAATAAACTCTACATCTGGTTTAACATCTCTCAAATGACTCAATTTGATCAATGTTCTAGTACTCAAAGGACTAGTAGCAATTGAATGGACATATATGTACCTTTCTATTTGCACACAAGAATTTAATAACTTATTTCTAATTTTAATGATTTACTAAAAAAATTATAGATTTATACAAATCGAATGAAATGCTTTCAGATCAGAAATATATTTACATTTTAGCAAATAAACTTGCCCATTCACGAATACACATATGTATATATTCAGTAATACATCAATTAAAAATGTAAATACATCACTCTAAGTCAGATTTTTATAACTATTCTTTTCAAAATTTAATTCCAGCTCTTACACATAATGTATATCTATATATATATATATATAACCAGAAAATTATATTTACAAACTAAAGTAATTTCATTTGTAACAAAATGGTATATTTAATTATAAACAAATGGACATACAAGAATTTACATCTTGAACTGAAATAGTCTAGATTCTATCATAATCGTATGAAATGATATAAATTGGTTTGATTTAATGTGTGTGTATATATATATACTCTCAAAGAAAATCAATTCTTTTAACTAAACAAAATAACCACTTTCTGACAGATATAATATATATATATATACTTCTCAAGAAAAATCACTTTTGTGTGAAATAAAATAACTACTTCTCTAATCATATATATAGGCATATACACACACACACACACACTTCTTAGTAAAATCACTTTTGCAATGGTACTAAAATAACCACTTCCTCGCCATATATATATACACACACTTTCAGCATGTTCATAATTATATACACAAATATATATATATATATATATATATATATATATATATATATATATATATATATATATATATATATATATGCAATTTATCATTAAATTTTTCAGCACCAGCATGATTGTGAACAACAATATATACATAAACAAATTCATTTGTAAGTAATCTTCATAATATATACAGACTAATATATGGATACAAAGAGATATCATTGTAAAACAACAAGTTTAATCACATTTAAATCAGATTTTTATTCATCTACTCTTTTCATTCTTACTTCCATATGTAAAGTATTTGTAATCATATATATATATATATAAAGAGAAGAACAAAAAATTGTATTTTACAGCTGAAGTTTACACATTCTAAAATAGCTTCAGTCACACATTCGACTACCCCATAATTGAGATGTTCTATATATTTAAATACATATGTGTGTATATTTGTGTGTGTGTGTGTATATATTCATATGTAATTCTTTTTATATCCATTTTGAAAATAATACACTCACAGCCAAAGCGTTATATAAGCCTACAACATATTATATACACAGCTCGGTATATATGTATATTTTTAGATGAGTAAAATTATTATATACATATTATATGCATATATATATTTATTTCAAAGTTGTATATTCAGTAATATATTATGAATAGTAGTAGTAAAATGTTCAGATTGAAGTATTGGCTCAGAATTTCTAGAATAAATTCAATCAATTAGGGAATTTACCAGAACTTCACTTTTCCAAACACAGTAACATGTTCACACATTTGAATCAAAATACAATGGGAAAGGAATTAAAAACTTGGATTCGCTTCTTGTAGAGTTCCCTTTCTTTGTTTTTCATTTCTTTCCTGCTTTTCTTTCCTTTTCCACCATGCTAGATTCACTGTGCTTCAAAAACCCTCTTCTCAACAACCATTTTTCAGTTATTTTTGTAGAGCCATAAAGAAGATTATAAGAAAAAACAATTGTGTGTTTCCGGTAATGATTTTCCTTCTTTTAAAGTTTTCCCTTCCATTTTCATAACCTAATCTTGACATTAATAAAATAAATAAAGTTTATTTACATGCATAATATTTATCCTCCGTAAATATTCAAGAAATTCCATTTTAATTGTAATTAAATATTTATTCAAAATAAATAGTAAAGAGTTAACGTTTAATTTCTAATAAAAAAATAATTATCCTAAATAGTCACACATTATTGCTTAATTGAAAAAAATGAATTCTCTTATTAAAATGTAATTAATTCTTTTTATTTCTTTGTACTCTTATTTCACACAAATTAATTTAATTAAACATTGACAAATATGAATAATAAAAATAGGGGTTGTGACACCAAGTCATATGTTTCTGAAATAAAGCTACGCCATGAAATAGGAAGGAAGGGTTTCCCCCAAAATACACAAGGGATCTACAGATTTGGGGTTAGTATGTCTTTGCTACAATGTTGTCATAGAGCTCGAAACTGTCATCATTCCCCAAATACTCATAGAACTAGAAGAATGACACAAAGAGAGTGAAAACAAAGAAAAATCCTTTCAGGTCAACATGGAAGAGACCTAAATGCCTAGAAGCCTTGTGTCATCCCCAAAAGGAAAACATAAGACAAATGAAAAAGATAAAATGTTTATGACATAGAGAAGAATGTAGGTACATATAGAGGAAGGCACAAAGAGAGATATACATCAAACGAAACCTCATGGGGGATCACATTATGCACATGCAATGACATAAAGAAACATGAAAAATAAAAAGGCTAGTAAGGCACATGCAAGTCAACCTAGAGCAGGTCATTTGCATCTCGATCTCGATTTGTATAAATGGAAGGAAGACAACTAGCCAAAGGGACAACAACAAGTGTTGCACTAGGGGAAGCACAAAGTTTAACACTCTCTTTAGGAGATTTTTCATTTAAGTTCATAGAAGAAGAAAACAATGTATTCAATTCATTATGCACTTGTTCATCTATCTTTGAAATATCAATGTCATCATCTAGATTAATCACAACGGGAGGTTGAATGACAATGTCCATGGAAGGTTCTTGTTTATGTTGCAGCGAGGGTATAGGATCATCATGCATTGCTTTAGGTAAGTTTGGATTTTTATTTTCTATGTTGTTCTTGTCTTCTTTGGTTTGTAACATATGAGCAATAGCACGACGTCTATGCCTATGCTCTCTATCATTTCGATTCCATTTCAATCTATTGTCATTTTGTGTTTGTGTAAGAGTGGGTTTTTCAACCATAGGTTTCTTCCCTTCCTTGAGAGGGACGAAAGAAATAGTAGGATGTTGTTCAACCGCCTTCTCTTTAGGTTTGTAGACTTGTTTGATTTTAGGAGGGACAACGGGATTAATTTCATTATTTTGTGGTCTCTTGTAGGAAATTGTAGGAGTTGTTATAGGTTACTCTTGGATGTTTTCCGGTTCAATCTTTGTTTCATCAAGGATAGGTGTTTCAGTCATAAGTTGAGGCATGTTTTGAAGGGATAATTCTACTATGTTCTTTGCCTTAAACTTTTGATATGATTGGAAAAAGAAATCCTCATGAGTCTTAATAGGTTCCATAGGCTTGGGCCAAAATAAATCTAATGAAAAATTCCCTTTGGACGAAGTAGGATTAAACCCGCTATGATGCACGGTAAATATATCATTGATAAATGAAAACTTTAGACATTTATGCAAAACCGAAGGGATGACATTCATGGAGCAAAGCCATGGGTAGCCTAACTTCACATGAAATTGGTCTAATTGTGGGGTGATGGTGAATGAGACATTTAATGTTTTTGGTCCAACTTTTAAAGCAAGATCTATCGAGCCAATCATAGGACAAGAAAAACCATTATGCATCTTGATCCATGCTTTTGGTTTGTCATATGTATCTTGATATAGCTCATGCACAAATAGACATTCTTTAGTGATCACATTCTCTCCATAGACAGGATCAATTAATATCCCATTAGTGGGCTTATCATTGATTCGACCAGCTATGTAAAGAGGATGATAAAGTGCATGGTTAAGTATGTCATTCTGTGAGAAAGCAATATCAAGAGATTTTTAGTTGATCCCTTACAAGGTCTAGCTTCAATAAATGCTACCAAAGTATCTACAAGATGTTGTTCAATCGTGTCCATGTTGTCATCATCTATGTCAATATTCATCACATCATTTTTCATTTCACTAGCTTTGACAAATGAAATAGTGTGCTTAGGCATGGGATTGGTAAATATTTGTAAGTTTTGGTTAGGAGGGGCTACAAACTTATTACCTTGATCATTCACACCTCCAATTTGTAAATGATTAGAATCAACAAGGTCTTGCACAAGATGTTTAAGACGGTTACAATATTCTGTACCATGTCAAATTTTTTGATGATAATGAAAATAAGAGTTTCGTTGAAAGCCTCTAGGAAATGGTATATTAGGATCATGCACTTTAACAGGAGATAAGGTAAGCATGTCCTTTTCAATAAGCTAGAACATGATATTATGAAGGGTATCGAGTAAAGGAGTGAGCTCTCTATTCCTATCCCCAAAAGAATTTGTCATCATTATAGCAACCACTTGGTTATTGGTTTTTTGAGTTGAGGGGAATTTAGTTGTAAAAGTACCTTATTCTTCTTCTTGAAAGGTTGGTAACTATTTTGAGTTGTGGATTCAGATTTTTCAAGATGACTAAGGAGATTTTTCACATCACGACCACAAGTCATATTTTGATAATCATGAAGGGTTGTACATAGTTGTGTAAAGGATGGAAATCTCAACATTTCAAGTTTACTTTGGAGTTTGTTTTGTAAGTTGGTGATAAGCATTCGTTGCAAGTCGGCATCAGGGATCTTAGTGTTTACTTGTGAATAAAATGTCTAGTATCTTGCTATGAAATAATTCACTTTTTCATCATCATTTTGTTTGCACGTCATTAAATTAGAAAGGGTCATTTTGGGACCCATGTGAATATGGAAGTGGTTGTAAAAGGCATAAACAAGTTCATTAAATTAACCAATTGAATTATTTGGTAAAGACGAGAACCACTCTAAAGCAGCATCCTTTAAGGACCTAGGAAATAACTTTGCCAAAAGTTTATCTTCAAAAATGAAATCACTACACAAGGCTATAAATGTGGAAACATGGCTAACATGATCTCCTTTTGCACCATATTTCTTGAATCAAAGAACTTCTATACCTTGTGGCATTTGTGCTTTTAATATCTCAAAGGATAGCGGATTGGTTTTAATGTATTGCGAAGGTTGACCATTGTTGTTTTGTTGTAATTTTGCAACTTTTTGTTGAAGGGATGTCATAGTTTACAAAATTGAGTTAAGGACAACATCATTGTGATTGTAAAATGGAGGGAAATAAGGTGGAGTAGTATATGTATGTGGATGGTTGAGGAGATATTCTATTCAAATGCACAAATCTAGAAGGATTCCTTGCGGGAATACCTAAGGAAGTGTACATAGTGCTAGTGGGTATGATTGTTGTGGTAGGTTGAAAGGTTATGGTAGGTTGAAAGGTGTCAGTAGGTTGAGTATTAGTGTATGTGGGAATGGACATCGGTATTGTAGAATATGGAATTGGAGTTCCACCTTGGCTTTGAGTACACCCCAAAGCTTGAGTACAAGAGGTGATGGTAGGGATGGTGTTGTTAACATTAAGCACATTGGTTGTAGGAGATGAAGTCTAGGGAAATGAAGTATCCAAACTATGAGCCATAGAAGGTTGATTATCAACACTATTAGAAAGAGAGCTAGAAAACCCAAGATCCATGGCAAGTGGGATATCACAGGATGACATGAGCCTCGAACTGCATCTTACAATAGTATTGCTAATAGGACACCAAGTTGTAAAGCTCATACAAATTTTACAAACCTAGTGTGCAAACCCAAAATGGAAAGAGGTAATGCAATGACCTAGAATGAAATGCAATTTTTAGATTTTAAGCAATGTAATTTATTGATTACCCAATAAAATAAAATGAAAATGAAATGTTGTAAATGCAATTTTGAATTTTTATAATGCACTAAGCAAAGAAAATTAAGCTAGATGCAATGAATTTGATGAAACAACAAATCAAAAAACTGAAACAAAAATGTAACAGCAACAAACAAAAGCCTAAAACAAATATTTTAATTTCTAGAAAATTTAGACTAGGTCCTGATTAGGGGCTCATTCGCCTTTAGTGGCGAATGGGTCATTTGTGAGGATTTTTGAAATGTTTTTATTGATTTTTAAGTGTTTTTCAATGAGATTTAGATGCCAGAAAATGTAGGTCTAGCCCGATCAAGGAATCATTCGCCCCAAGTGGTGAATGGGCCTAGATCAGGGTTTTCTTAACAGTTTTTGAATGATTTTTAAGCTTTTTCCAATGCCGTTCAGTTTCAGGTTTGCAATAGTAATCTTTAGTTTCAAATTTTCTAGAAATGCAATATGAAATGCAAGTTGAAAAGGTAATGAAATGATGTATGTAAAGACCTAATTTGAAATGTAATTTTGTTTTGATTTTCAAATGTAAATTTATGAGATCTAAATGATATGCAAAATGAATGATTTGTTTTTTGTATTTTTCACATTTAGAGAATGCAAAACAATGCAATTCTAAACCCTAAATGAGATGCAAGTTCGAATGAAAAGTAAGAAAACTTAAATGAGATCTAATTCAATGCAAGATATAACCTAGGATGCAAAGAAAAATCCAAAATTAGAAAATTACAATATTTAGTGGGTTGGGTTCACCAAAATGTTTAAGGGGGACATAGGGTTTTCATCAGAATGAATTGATCAGGATAATGAACCACTAATTCTCACCCTAAAATATGCAATTATGTGTATGATATGTGTTAGAGTAAAGATTTTAACTTAATTATGTTAATTAAGTTACCTTTATTTCTCTCTTAAGATTTCAATTTAGTTTGCATATTGTGACATTTTAATTATTAAATGTCTACCTATTAGGGTTTCTTTAGGGTTGCACAATCTCCTTTTATAAGGATTGATCATTATATTTTATCTTCCTCTCTGATTAATACATTTTCAGCTTTCAGAGCACTTTTTCCTTTTGTCTGGAATGTCTTCTTTCTGTGATAGGGTATTTGCATGCATGTGATCTTCGGGGTCTGTGAGGTTGGATTTCACAACTTAAACATGGTATCAAAGCTCCAGATCTGCAGCTGCCTATTCATTTTTTGAAGATTTCAGCTTACAGAGTTTTTTTCCTGTGCAAGAGTTTCATTCTTGGTATTTTTTGCCAGATCAGAGGGGTTTTCCATCATTTTTTAAGAAATTTTGATCTTGATCTCTCAAACAGTGCATGCTGGTGAAAAAAAGACCTCATGGGTGCGCTCAGAAGGCCCAAAAACCCCTACTTTCATATAAAATATGATAGGGTTTGCTGAAAATTGATTTTTTAGTGTTTTTGGGGAATCTCAAAAAAATACCCAAAAAAATCTGTACGATTGTGCGGATCCGTACAGACACATCAATTTTCGTTCCATATTTTTGGTATCTACATCAATTTTGAGCTGCCTTGATTTTCGTGCTATGAAGGTACAGCCGAATTAATAAAATGTTTGGTTTAAAGCCTAAATTAGCATATTTAGTAAAATGGTCATATCTTGAGCATACAGTGTCGGCTTTTCGAAAACGGGATATCGTCGGAAAGCTGGTTCCAAGCACTATCCAGTGGTATAGGTGTGACTTTTTGATTTTTTGATTTTGCTGTATTTTTTTGCAATCAAAGTCAAATGATGGTTTTTGCACTCTGGGGAGCGTAACTTTTGCGTCCATACTCCATTTTGCACAAATAAATAGGCGTCGGGAAGCTGGTTCAGTTCTCTACACAATGATCAGACTTATTTTTCCAGATTCTATCCTAGGTATATTTTATTCAGCATTTTTTTTTTCACAGTTTGCTTAATTACTTGGACATTTTGGCACTTGGGAACCTCTCGTTTGCGTCATTAGGCTCTATTTCGTTTGATCTACATGATGTATGGTAATTTTTCTCAGATTTTTTAATTTGAAAAGTTATCATGGGTTTTTCTACTCACCCTTCAGTTATAATTCTGGAACGGGGTAATTATGAGTCATGGGCAAAGGGCATACTTACACATTGTAGGTGGCTTAATATTTTACCTTATTTGTATGATCTCATACCCGAACCAGCCACTTTAGAGGGAAAACTAGCTTGGTATATCATTAGAGATCACATAGTAGGACTTATATTTTCTAGTGTTGATGATGACACTGTGTGGGCTATATCAGAAATTGATTGTCCCCACCCACTTTGGACATGTCTTTGGGAGATCTATGGAGACCCCAATCTCTCTCCATTCCCAGAGGATCCTACTTCAGATTGTCTCTTACCCATTGTTTGGAGAGATAATAAACCTTTTGATCATGATACTTTAGAGGAGCTTGAGTATTTAGACACCCTTACATGTTCTGATGGATCAGAGGCTTGTCTCACAGTTCCTACTCTTCAGACTGAGATTATGCATGTATCATTTGTTGTTCTTGATGACATCAGTATCGCCACATTAGCCCCTATAGATTCAGTTCAACATCATGACTATCTTGGTCATTCATTATCTGCTACATCATGGGATTCTTATCTTGTAGACACATTCTTGTTTGTTGAGTCTCACACTGCAGATCTTGAGGATTATTTTGAGGACATTCATCTCCTCTCAAATTTTGACAAATGTGATAATGTTCCCATTTCCACCATTATCCGCAGGCTCTCCCAAAGTTTGTACTTCTGCATTCCACATCAGCCATACTCCTGGCACCTGCCTGTTTCCAATTGCATTGCAGAGATTCTCTTCAACATCCCATAATGGCAGCATCTTTGTACATTGGTTCATCACCTTCTCACGGGTTTCTTCCACACTCATCCTTTCTTTGATCCATTTCTTCCCAAGGAGTGAATATTATTTTCACTTTAGGATCCCTTTGGATTCTGTCAGCATCTACTGTGCGAGCCTCTTCCAAATGTACCTCTTGTCTCTTTTATATCTCCCCATGGAGTAATCACTTGTATATGTACTTATATGATAGAAGCTAGTCATGGGGGTGGGAAAATGCTGCAAACTACAACTCCCATCCCTTCACTAGTGCATTTCCATCTCTTTCTCCCTTGGGGAGTTTTGTCTCTCAAGGAGGTTTTCTCCTTTCCTTTAACACCTTTACGACATTTGGCTGTATTCAAAATTCCCAACGCCCAGCCGTGACCCCTGCTGCTCTCACATGCACATGCTTACCTTGCTTCTTGCACATGCTCTGTAATGACTCTGCTCATCTCATAAAAGTGTTAGGAGCATGCTTCAAGAACTCTGAACATGTTACCTGTCACTTTGGCCCCATCTCAAGATTCACCTTCTAGCTGAGGATTGCACATTTCAACAACAGACAACACCTTATTAGGGTTTCTTTAGGGTTGCACAATATCCTTTTATAAGGATTGATCATTGTATTTTATCTTCCTCTCTGATTAATACATTTTCAGCTTTCAAAGCACCTTTGCCTTTTGTCTGGAATGTCTTCTTTCTGTGATAGGTTATTTGCATGCAGGTGATCTTCGGGGTCTGTGAGGTTGGATTTCACAACTTCAACAATATGATGCAAATAATAATCCAAAATCAATCCTAACTATTATAGAAACAATGAGGGAAGTTTCAAGAGGCTAGAAAAGTGTGTATCTTGTTGCAAGAAGGTTATTTTTAGGTCACAGAGGACTCATTCGCCCTTACTGGCGAATGGATCCCTATTAGGGTTTCTAAAAATTGACATTTGGGTTTTGTTCTTCAAGATCTAGAATCTTAGTTCCTTGGTGATCAACTCCCAAAAACTTGAAACAAATTTTTTAGCCTTGTTTTTGTGTTCTTGCAATATAGGTGACAACTTTGGCAATTTTGCTTCAAACTTGTTCTCCACTTGATCTTCAACCTCTAAATATGAAAACACATTCAAGAGGACAAAACTTGTTGATTTTTAGAGGATAGGGGCTTGAATAATTCAAACCCCTTTTAGGTAATTAAACCTTGTGATAAAATAATGAAATTGAAGCATGAAACATGAAACATGAAATGTTGATACCTTGGAAGTTGTCTTGGAATGTAAATCTACAAACTAACATGAAGTGGCCATGTAGAATGTAGATCTTGATCTCAAATTAGATGTGAAACAATCATTTCCAATTGATTTTCAATGCTACATCAACAATCTAAGCTCAACAACATGCTTGAATGCACTATGCGTTTGACATGATGATATGATCTTGAATTGCTACAATAAACTCTTGATAATCCTCCCTTGAATTCATTTGAAATGCTCTATAATGTTCTTGCTCTTGATCTCGTGAAGTCACATAAAATTTCTAGGATGAAACTATGTAAATTAACCTTGTATTTATAATAAATCTAAGAATTAACCCCAAAATTGAAATAATCCAAGCCAAAATTATATCTAGAATTGAAAATCATTAAAATCCCACCACAAATAAATTCAAAAAGGGGTGTCCCGTGTGAGGAAGACCCATTCGCCACCTTGGGCAAATGGGTCCTAGCACAATTTCCTAAGACCAAGCTTCAGGGAGATGAAATAACATCAAAAACCCATTTAAAATGTGCCAAGAAAGGGGTGTCCTATGTTAGGAGGACTCATTCGCTAGTAAAGGTGAATGGGTCCTAGCACAGATTTCTAGGACATCAATTTTTCCAAGTTAAATGCCATGTGTTATCATTACTGGGTGTTGGGATAGATCCTTGAAAAATGTAATTAATAAGGCATAGATTTGAATTAAAGGGGGCCATTAAGCTCAATTAACCACAATTAATTAATGAAACCCTAGATTAGTGTGGAAGTGTAATAAAACACTTTACAACACCCTAAATAAGACACCATTGAGTCCATTTTATCATTAATTATTCATTCCTAAGCTAAGTATGAAAAAGGCTTACTTTTTTTTACGCTACGATATGTAAGTATGTATGTATCCTTGTATCTATGTATGTTTTCATGTCTTTAGATGGAGGAATAATTTTAAGAGAGAGATAGAGTTGTCTAGCTAGGGTGGGAGGGAGAGACATGAGAGAGAGAGGTAGTGAGAGATAGACCTAAGAGAGGGAGAGGGGGTGGAAGGGAGAGACCTAAGAGAGAGGGAGTGGGAGAGAAGGGGTTGGAGTGAGAGGGACTTATCTAGGTAGGGTGGGAGGGATAGAGGGAGAGAGAGAGGGGGGGAGAGAAAGAGAGAGTTATCTAGGTAGGGTGCTAGAGGGAGAGACTTGAGAGTGTGATGGGGGGTGAGAGGGAGAGACTTGAGAGTTTGGGAGAGAGAGAGAGGGACGAAGGGACGAAGGGAGAGAGAGAGAGAGAGAGTGAGAGAGAGACAGAGAGAGAGAGAGGGATGGAGGGAGAGAGAGAGAGAGTGAGAGACTAAGAGACAAAGATAGAGAAACAAAGATAGAGCGAGATAGAGAGACAAAGATAGAGCGAGATAGAGAGACAAAGAGACAGAGAGACAGAGAGAGATAGAGAGAGACAAAGAGACAGAGAGAGATAGTCAAAGAGAGAGATAGAGAGAGAAATAGAGACATAGAGACATAGAGAGAGAGAGAGAGAGAGAGAGAGAGAGAGAGAGAGAGAGAGAGAGAGAGAGAGAGAGAGAGAGAGAGAGAGAGAGAGAGAGAGAGAGAGAGAGAGAGAGAGAGAGAGAGAGACATAGAGACATAGATAGAGACTAAGACTAAGAATGAGATTGAGACTGAGATAGAGACTAAGACTGAGACACAAAGATAGAGACAAAGATTGAGAGAGAGAGAGGGGTAGTGGGAGAGAAGGGGTTGGAGTGAGAGGGATAGTTGAGAGAGGGGGAGAGAGGGAGTGGGAGAGGGAGTGGGAGAGAGATGGAGTGGGAGGG